>JAITYZ010002605.1:0-26393 GCA_027744595.1 Paronellides praefectus
ATGTAATGGAAAGTTACAAAACGAGTTGTTGATGAAAAATTGAACCGTCTTCAGGTTTGATGGGAGAAAGTGTCCCCTAGATTGCCTATTCATCCCTACATAAATTGGTGACAGGATAGAAGATAGATAGATAGATGTGTATGATGATATTTTTTAAGTGGATGTGTAAGCACCATAAACACTATAATGTTGACAAAAGGCAACCAATAATAATCATTGTAATCATGAGACTCCACATGTAATTCCGCCCACAAAAAGGAAAGTTTTTTATGATGGGATTCGTTAAAACATGAATTTAACTGACAACCTATTTTCAGCACTTGCCACTACTGGAATGGGATGAAAGAATTTTATAAATAAGAAAGGTTGATAGGTATATCTTTCGAATATATGCGATTCATTGCCAAATTCACCAAAGTAATAATCAATGTTGTTTACTTTGGTCATGTCTACTTGACACTTGTCAAGTGGGTCCACAGTTTCTGAAACAATAACATTTCTGTAGCTCTCGTGCTTCGTACCAGTTTACTTTATGATTGAAATTACGCATAATCCAACATGAAATAAAGATAATCAGTTGTTTTATTTAATGGTTAATATCTTTCTGTTGTCTCCTACAATATAATGTTACATGTAAATATTATTTCCCCGATTAGTAAAATAATTCAAGCTTCTAATTTATAAACTTTTATAATTCATTCATACGATAAGAAACAGGTAATTAGTTCATTCCCATATCATAATAATATTACTGCAACATACAACAACAATAATAACGCAATGCTTTCAATTAGTAAGTTTGATTTTCATTTAATCCACAAACGCTGAAAAGTTGGTAGAGTAAAATCCATTTGCATTGTTAATCCAGTAAGTGTGCTTCATCTTCCGTTTGTCCATCGTTGTTCAAAACGGAAATACAATGTGTAGCTTCCTGTAAGTTACTTACGGCAGCAGTTGCCACTTTCTTTAGAAGAAATTGACATCTCATAAAGGCAAGTTGAAGTATTTCCACTTTCCTGTTCCGATCCAAAGTGATATCAAGCACCTTTTTCTTCTCCTGAATTAATTGCGGTTTGAGCGATGAATTATGTTCAGCCACGTCATTGAGTTCCTTTTGCAACTGCCTCAGTTTTTTGTCCATTTTCGTGTTGACCGCAGCTTCAGTGCCAACTGCAACTGAAACTTGAACAGTCTTACAAGCAGAACAAAGTGGTTTGGAATCAAAAGCATCCTTAAGTAGCTCATATTTTTCCTCCAGTTTAGCATGCTGGTGTTGAAGTATTCTCAGATCCTTCCAAGCAATGTCACGATCGTTTTGTATTTCCTGCCTATCTTCCAGATCAAGTTCCAAAGAGAAAACCCTGTTTTCCAATTCCAAAACGTATGAATTCATATCCATTGTTGACTACAGTGTGTCTGCAAATCTGAAATGTTATGATGGTTGATGACTAATGACCTTATGACCGCTAATTTCTTTCCACTTTCTATTTTGACGGAACAAAATTAAAAACACCCATGAGAAATTAAAAAAATACAGATTATTGACAAAATACAATTATTAACTTGATTAAAATAATTTAGAAAAATGCATTACCTCTTTGGTTATAATATTTTTAAACCTCCAAGTTTACTTTTCCTCAAAGAGAACAACGAGCTAGGCACAATTCAGCTTAAAAAATTTACAAGAGAGCAGATTTTTTTAAAAAAATACGTCATTGTATGATGACTGGTGACAAAATAATAAACAGAATTTTAGCAAACGACTGAACTGAATAAAGTTAAAGCGAAAAATGTTGTGCATGTTTCAAATGCCGTACAATTATGAAACTAAAGTGTGTTACAGTACTAAAATAAAGTATTTAAAATGAGTAAAATGTTAAATTATAAAGCCCAGGAAAGTGTGCATTGTGGTGACGAGGTAGGGAGTGAAAGTTTCAACATACCTACTTATGTAGCACATTATATTGGTATGCTATTACTTTCCATGTACAATGAAAGCTTATTTACAGTGGGTTTTTGTTAAAAATGGGCGCATTTGTTATCTTGTATCCTATTTGAATATTAATAATCTTTTAGGTAGGCTTTATTATACCGGATGTGCATAAAATTTCATCATATTCATGCAAATATTCATGCACATCGGAGTTTTACACATTTGCGATGATGGATATACGTGGTCAAAATTTGGAATGCAATTTTGGAGAAATGAGAAGCAGTGAAAAATGACAGCATAAATACATAATTTAACAACAGTAACAAAGCAGTATTGAAAATACTTACTATATTTTGTGTCATGCAAATTCATATCATGCTTGTGAGTAGCCTCGTGACAAGCAATAGCCTTCATATTTAATACCGACTTTCAGTACTTTGACATTAAAAGTCAAAGGCTGGGGCGGGTAGGTCACCAAAGTCATATTATTCGTGATCAGCCTATCAAATTTGGTGTCAATCGGTCGTACCATTTAAGAAATATCAGTATTTCCATCATCCGTCCACCTTACGAAAGGAGGTAGAATCCGGTGGATTTTGTGAAGTATCATTGCATTACACATTGCGGCAGGCTGCTGCTAATAATAATGGAAGCCTCGTCGATTAAATAAATTGCCAAATTTCCAAACTATAAAGCAAAGCATATTGAAAGCTTTACTCACGCTCATTTTCCAATGATGAACAAAAAAATCTTTCTTTCTTGTCATTATTTATACTCAATCCTGATTGTTATTGAGGTCTTATCATTTACCGCAGTGGTTTATATAAAAAATGACTCGAAGCAAAAGCATCAACACAACAAAGCATTAATTTTCTTTAATGCATCTACATGCAACTTACATATATCTCATAGTACTCCCTGCAGTGGATCAGGTAGATTTATTTTTTTCTCCCCTTTCTCTTCACATTTTCACAAAAGCGCATCATCACACAACATCATCCTTTTTCTTACTACTTTTTCCTTTTATTTCCCTCTTATTTTCCTTTTCCCTTCTACAGCCGCTACTCTTCAAGCTGGTTTTTACTGATGATGATGCTGCTGCTGATGTCTATAAATGTCAGAACAGAAGTTGATATCAACCCTTTTGTTGCAATAATACAACTTTTTTTACTACTTGTACAACTCGCATCATCATTATTGTTGTAGCAGCAGCAGCAGAAGCGGCATATACACACAGTGCAATGTGTGTGGTAGTTTATAGCAAGAGAAAAAAAAGAGAAAGTAGTCGACATCATCGTCATCATCATCATACAAATTCCATGAAAAGTAGCAGCTGTACAAATAATGATAATGTGTGACTGGGCTTAAAGATAAAATTATATATGAAAAAAAGCTATAATAATGTACAAAGATGCTCTTGTTCCTTTTTCTCGCAACAGCAGAGAAATGAGTATCTAAAAACTAGCTACAAATACCTACGTTGTAGTAGCTCCCATATTATACCATACATATTTCACTGCTGCAATAATATGCTATTTGCTATCACACATATTACTCCCTTAATCGTCTACTACGCACACACGTTTCCGCATTTCTTCCTACGGCTATTTCATTATTCGAGGAGATAGAGGTAGTATAAGGGAACATGATAGCTGAGGAATAAGAGCAAGCAAGAAAAAAAAGACTAGTATTATTGAAGCAGTAGCAGCAGCAAAAAAATACATTGAGAAAATGGATGGTTTATCCAGAGAAAATGATACAAATGAAAAGTAAAGGAATATAAACAGATGGAATGATGATGATACAAAAGCATATATACATTCATGATTCAGTACATCAAGAGTAACATCCTAACTTTTCTCATTGCCATTAAAGAGAAAGAATAAAAAAAGAAAGAAAAGAAAAAAGAGAAATTGTCGTGGTGGTGGTCTTCTGACTTTTCTCTTTTTAACAAGGCAAACAGACGTGTACTTATGAACATTCTCGCTCACTCTCTTTCTCTCTCTCATCCACACACTTATGCTTTTTTCCTCCATGTGTTTACGAAAGACACATACATAAAGTATACTATATAAATAGATGATCATTTATACGCGCCGACTTACTACTTAACTTATGACTTAAAAGGGTAAGATGTGCAGAAAGGAAAAAGAAAGGAAGATTCTAACACAAAATAGTTTTTTTTCTCATTCATGGTTGTGATGTGTGCTTGTTTCTCCTTTTCTTTCCCTAAAAAAAGAGAAAGAAGGAAAAAAGTAAGAATGAGCCGTCAGTCTAACAACTTGTATCTCTGTATGAGAGCGTATATGTATTTATGTATGTGTGTATTATGTACTTGTGTTTGTATGAGGCACACACCACAGAAAAGCACACGGAAGTAGTGGTGAACAAAAGAAAAATATACTTCAGAGTATTTAGAAAGCTATATACAGTTTTTCTTGTCAGTGTGTCTACTTCTTTCCATGCTGCTGCTCTGCTTCGCCTCTTCATAACGCTTTATACATGAAAAAGTGGTACTACTTTAAGCGTACTATACACACTTTTCTCAAACACTTAAACTTTTTGTTTTCCTCTTATCCACATATTCTTCCTTATTCTTCCGCTCATTATCATTATATTGCTTTCCACACACACAATATTATGTTATACGCTGGGATCATGTGTGTGTGTGGGTTCATTTGAAAGTATAGGCTCCGCTTCTTAGAGGTATCCTTTTTCTCAATTTCAACAGTGATACTACTCACAAAAATATAAAGACACAGGGAAAAGATAAAAAAAAATATACAGCTCAACCTCATCACGATGATGAGGATGATGATGATGTTGCCACATGCTCTTCTACTTTTAAAATGCTGCTGCTACTTTACTTTCTTCTTTATAGCCACCATCATCACTGTAAAGTATACCTACATCACTTTTGTTGGCTAACAAAGCGTGCAGCATGCACCAGCAGCAACAGCAGCAGCCCTTCTTTTTTTTCTTCTTGTTTAACTAATCTTAAGTAGCGTCATTTCTCGTATAAGTTTTTAATGTCTCTTACGTGTATACAATTTGCGTTATAATATGAATTATAATAATGACATTATAAGGTAATATAATATTTCGTTTCTCTGCCTGCCTGCCTTCATGCACGCATGCATATCATCTTGTTCTTTCAAAGAGAGAGAGAATGGCCATCTTTTCCTGCATTGTGTAGACAAAATTGAATCGCTCAAGCAGTCAACATTGTATAAAATGCATGCACATATCTCTGTGTACCTACTTATAAATTTTAAGTTTTACAAAGAAGATCGTTTGAAGACGGAGGTAGGTAGGCAGGTTAAGCAAGGTTTCACAGACTTTTTTCGGACTCTCTCTCTCTCCTTTACCCTTTATTCGAAGCTCATCAAGTGACTTTCTTTACTTCTTTCAGGCATTAGTTAAAAGTTAGTAGATTGTACATTGTGAAGAAAAGTTAACACATGAAGAAATGGCTTTTCATCTCTCTCTCTCTCTTTTTTTCCCCCTTCCGTTTCCTTTACTTCATAGAATGTCCATATATATCCATTGTACATTCACTAAAAGCTCACATTAGACAGAGAGAGTGGGAAAGAGAAGGTTCCTGGCTGGTTGTATTGCATTTGCACGGTTTTTCGAGATTTTTTTGTGTGTGTGTTGGTGGATGGATAAAAACGAACCTTGATGTTTGCTATTTTACTACTGTACCAAAGCCATTCATGCTTCCAGTCATTTTACGTCACATCTCTCTCTTTTTCCCTTGCCTTTTCTCTCTTCTGTCTTTCTCTTTGGATCGGCTTCCATCAACGTTAAATTTCATTACAGAATACATGCTACACTATGATAAGTATATACTTTTTTCTGTTGGTGTACCGCTGCTAATGCTCCTTGCTCCTACGACTATTTTTTTACAACATTACATTTTATACTACACTATTACATTATAGCGCGTATGTATGCACCGCACGTATAACAAGGCAATTAAGTTTGCCGCATTTTACTCGAATTTTTTTTTTGCTAGAGATTTTCCATGTCTGGATTACTGCCAAAAAGATACTTTTTGATGTATAAAAAAGTTAGGAATTGTAAAAGTGGTGGAGGAACTACACATCCACACACACACTGGACGTAATAATGCTTTTTCGTGCTAACACTTCTCTTTCTGCAAAAAAAATGAAGGGCATAATGTGTATACCTATAAATACTAGACCAATATATTCGGCAGCAACCGATATACACATTTACATATAAAGACGTGTATAAGTTGGTATGTGTGTCCATTTTTTATAATATCTAGGTGTCTTTTTTTGATACATGTATAACTTATGTATTAACTACATAAACAGGGTATAATAAGTTATCTACTAATAAGATATCCGCTTGCTGTTCATTACTACTACTACTGCTGCTGCTGTGTTTCTTCAAGTGAACATGATTTTAGTCCATTAACTACTTTACCTACCATACATACCGATTTTCCGGGATATATAAAAAGATATGATGGAGCAAGTCCATTTTGTAATATCTTCTTGTAAGATAAAAAAGCTACAAAAAAACATTGTGCAATCATTCTTTATTATGAAGAGGCAGATTGTAGAGTGTGTTTCCCATTTTTATAAATTAGCAATCTATGGGACTCTTCCCATTCATTAGACTTAACAAATAGTATGTAGTATGCCTATGATGATGATGATGTGCATCATTTTCAGGGGAAAACTGGAGGTAGAAGGAGAGTGAAAGAGAGAACAAAAAATGGGCTACTACTCCATGTTTTTCATTTTTTTAAAGCAAAATGAGATTGGCTACATGTCGGTGTATTGTATATTATATTGGGTGTACGTGATTGATTCACGTGCAAGATACACGATACATGGAATTAATGATTATTTTTGGAGTATAATATGTATATATGCTAGATTTTAATGATACAACTTTTCCCTTGATTTTACTTGTGTATTACACAAACACTATAGTTGCTGATGGGAGGGAAGATAAACTTTTGCCGGTGCTCGTTTTTATCCACGGTGAAGACTTTGGCTATGGCACTGGCAACCCTTATGATCCGTCAATGCTAGTCAGTCAAGGAAATATCATCGTTGTTACTCTAAATTACAGGTTAGGTATCTTAGGTAAGCTCATCATTTTCTTTTATAAAAAAATACATTTTTTTCTATAGGTATTTGTGTATATGTGCTTATCTAAGAACTTACACACATAAACTACCACTTCCGAAAATAGGAAATTAGCTAATTTCGTAGTTGATGAGAATTCAGTAAACTATAAAACGTATATTTATGTGTAATAACTTGCTATAAAATGGTCCATTTGTAATATAACGTTTTCTCCCCTTCCATTTTTCTGATATACAGGTTTTCTTAATGCCAATTCAGATGGTTATTTCAAATCTCCGGCCAATTTTGCACTTTTGGACCAACTTGCCGTAAGTTGTTTATATATTTTTTTTAATAAGAAAAGTAAAAGTAGGGGTTGTGTATCTAATGAAAGCTATATTAATGTCAGGGAAGAAAATAAGTATGACAATTTATGTTTTTTAATTTAACTTGAAAATGCTTACGCAACAACCCAACTGTGTACATCTATAGGCTCTTCACTGGATTCAGGTACGTACTCACACGCGAGTCACCATATCGATTCCACTCATATTTTGCACACTATTTCAATCTAATAATTTTTATTACCCTCTCTAGTTTTTTTTATCGTTTTGAAGCCCAAATGACTCCTTTTCCTATTTGATAACCATTTTTTTGTGTTTTGTGGTATATAAAAATATAATATACTAGATTGATATATGCACGTTGATGAAACATATTATAGCTTTTAACTTGGTTCGTCTACCTAGTTTGTATATTGCTTTGAGTACAAATTGTATGAAAACGCATGTTTCCTTTATAATGCTTATGACACGAATGTAGAGATATATATTATTTCCCTGTGATATAATCATCATTATGATATATTTGATGGGGAATCACATTGAAAATGACAACGATTGTGCACACTAATGAAGCTAATTGACTGATTTAGGAGAATATTGGAGCCTTTGGAGGTGATAGAAGTAATATAACGTTGATGGGACAAGGGAAAGGAGCTGCATTTGTCAATTTTCTAATGATTTCCAACGCGCTTCCCAAGGGTAAGCTCAAAACCATCATTTTCCTATAAACTTGTGCTTTTGTGTGCATATCGCTATGCTGCCACGCTTGCTTTTTTATACTAAAATATTGCTCTTACTTCTTGAAACCAAGGAGGAAGTGGAGCTTTTGTATATATCTACTATTATGATTCCAACTTTCGAGTGAATTCAAACACAAAAATGCCTCAATGTAAAATATCTTTACTCTTGGCAAACTTTGCAGTAAAATATGCATATGCTTTCCTGATAATTTTATGAAAATGAAGCGGAGCGGACAATGATAGCTTCCTTTTCCGTCTCATATAATTGCTCTTGTTTCATATTCAATAAACACATATGCATAATAATATATGTATATGTTGTCATTTGTCAACAGCTTGTACAACAAACTGTGAGGTAACTTATATTTCTTATTTAGAAGAAAACTGTAAGCTGCTCTCGCAGCCTGCACATCTAATGAATTATGTGGAAAAAGTTAAAAGTTTTCGTTTATGTATATTATGATGTATTTTTCTCGTTTAATTTTTGAATTTGTCTAGAAATAAAGAATAGGGCACAAATAATATGCATAAACTTACAGACATAATACAGGTTGGTTTGACACACATCAAACCGAATGCATTGGGCTTGTTTAACTTTTTCATGGCGAGTGGGAGAAATGAGAAAACCAAACTCATTTGATATTATGATAGCATTAATGAAAGAGGCATTAAAAGCTATGCGCGTTTGAAATGACCCCGGTGGGTGAATAAATTCACCAAATTACACAAGACCACGACCACCATCGTCATCATTATCATATCAACATGAACTTCACTTTCCCTGATATATCACAGCTCTCCCTGTTATTATATCGAAACACCCTTCATAATAAAAATTCGTTTGTCAAAGGATAAGTATACTAGGCTCGTATAATAGGGTAGGTATATATCATTAAACTTGATGAAAGAAATGAGTATGCGGATACCTCAACACATCAGTTATAAATATAGTGGTGAGGAAGTAGCATAAAGTGAAAAGATTACATGCTAGCTTGCTTGATCTACTAAAAATGTAATTTCCGTGTTAGGCTTAGGCTTAACTTTAACCACTCATAAAACTGAGCATTGCATCTTTTATCACATTTGTTATTGCTGTTCTTCTTGTTGTTGTTCTTGTTTCCTTGCTGTACCTTTTCCCTCGTGATATGTATTTCCTCCTTACCTTATTACACCACTACAACATTTCTATATTATGGCAGCTAATAGAGAAAGCACGCATAAAATAACCAACAGTAGGGCTGTAAAAACCAAGCAGAAAACAAACACTTTAAACGTGCGTGTTCTTTAAGTGTACTACCACTACTGAGCTAGTAAATTTATGTTATATTTATGTTCATATCTTGTGTTTATGTGTGTCTACATTATGCGGCATGGAAAATGGCTATAATATGTACATAATTTACGTGGTCGGAAGTAATTTTATGATTTTCAAGAATACGTGCGAGTCGTCCCTTTAGCAAGGAGGATTACTATAAACTCGCACTTTTCCCCTGTTTACCCAACTTATAGCTGCCATTGGGATGTTTTATAAAACATCCATAATATCTTTGATAATGATGATGACGTTAACTTTCACAAATGAGTTATCTCATTAAGGTAAATAGGTAATTCTTACCTACAAACGGATTTCTCTGGGGGAAGAATAGCTTACATTGCATCAAATTAGGAAACGGTAACAATGTTGAATGGCACATATGCAGCTGCACTTGAGTCTAGTCACGTCCATCATCTCTCTGCCTTACATATGCAATGATGAAACAACAGTAACAACATTATTGCAAAAATTGTTCCGACCCAATAGTTTTGACATGGGAAGATGCCTCTTGGCTATATATAATAGCAGCATCCTTTACCAGTTCACACTGGATTTGGCTTGGTAAATTTATAGCCATTTTTGGCTCATTTAAATTTGTGATTTACAACAACTACATTCTTTACAATTTAAAATGAAAGTGAATAAGCAAAAAAAATGCTGGTAGTTATCTAGCTCTAATATCTAAATTTATCGCTACTCGCTACTGTAATGTTGCTAGCTCATTTTATACACGTTCATTATGTCAGATCTACAAAAATTATTACGAGTGAGTGTGCAGCAGCTACACCATAATATTTTGATCTTGCTTTTTCTGTGTAAAACATTATCCGCCTTCACATTCCACTCCACATATGTTAACATAACAAGTTCACACACATGAATAGTTTAGTGTGTACTTATTTCTTCTAGGTTTTACTCGTATGTCTTTTACAGGGTGACTTGCAATATGCCAGAGTGCTATGTTGTGTTGTTAGCTATTTAACAGTACAAGGGGAGCAGAGACCACAGCTGCTGCCATAACTTATCAAATGCCACAAGGCCCAGTGGACTGAGGTTCCCATTTGTGATCGTCGTCCTCCTCTCCCTTTTCTGATACGCCGCTCTTCACGCTTAGAATTTTAAACGATGAGGGGAAATACAAGTACCCAGGGGTATACCTATATTGTCGTTATATATGCAACTTATTAAACCTTACAAGGTTTATACTTTTAGCAATGGTACATAAATTAGGTTGAGGTGTAACAATAGTACGCTGCGGCGGCTGTAACCTACACAAAAGTTCCTTTGTGCAGCCTCCAGGCACCATTGTGCTTGGATTACCCCACATTCTATTCTATGTATAAATATAAGCCATGTAATTCGTATTGTTCATTTGAGCTTAGTTAGTGTGTGTTGTATACAATGGCCTCACAGGAAAAGTTTAAGAGTTTTACCGGCTCATCTTCTTTCCTTCTCCTCCCACTCCAATTTGTATTGGCTTTGATTCAGGTCGTAACACACCCCACCAAAAACATAAATAGGGAAAAGGGGAAATGTATACTAGCAATAAGGAAGGAACATGATTCGAAAATATGTACGTGTGTTGTTGTACTGCGTACACTTGCTTGCCTCGTTCCTTATTCAACAGAGAATGAAAAAAAACATTGTGGAAAACCTGTCGTTTTCCCCTTTTCGAATAAAACGAGGAAATCTACTTGTTTTGCTACTGAAAGGAGTGATTTTAGCAGCGGCAGACAATTTTTTTTTCAGTCTCTTGTTATATCTCTCCTTCACAACGACATTACCCCTGTGTATGTGTGTACATTATACAACACACAACTCAGCTCTTTTTTTCTATCTGACTGTTTAGATGATGATGATGATGCTTTTTATTGGTGATTTGATAGTAGTGGTGGTGGTAGTGGCGGATACAACCAGCTCTTTGGTAAGTAGATTATGTTATTTTGGGAAGCAACGAAAAGAATACAAAGAGTGACATTACCGAAGAAAATGGCAACTTGGTTCAAAGTGGCAAAGGCAAAAACAATCAGTTTATATACATATTATACACTATACGATCACCCACCCACACACACACACGTTGCCCTGCCGCTAGCTGAAACTTTCTTTAAAAAAGTGATGATCTTACATATTTTGCGTTCGTGGCATTTGGTTGACTTGGGCTGGAGTAAGGCTAACCATACAAAAATGTGAGCAAGTTTTAACTTTCCGAGCATTGTGCATGTGGCAGGTCTGGCAGGGTACAGCTTTTACTTGAGTCAGATGAATAGAACAAGCCGAACCACAGAGCAATATGTGTAAGGTTTTCCTCAGAGTCCTGTCTTTACTTCATTTCTTTGCAAAAAAAACAACGACTTGCATGAATCTTTATGCTTACACGACACTTCATAAACCAAAAATTTCCACGAAAAAGCAAATATTAAGCAAATAAAGACTTCAGGGCAGGACTTATATTGAGTCGTGACAATATTTTTATGCATATTAATTTTAATAAGAGAGCTGTATTTACTACAAGGCACATAGGTATGCGTGTCGGTTTTCCTGTAAAATGTACAGAATGCAATGTGTAAATGCATTCATTTTAAGAAATATCACCCGCACACGTTGAAAATATTTTCATCCAGGTTATTATTGCAGCAACAACAACAGCAACAGCTGCCGCTGCGCTGCTCTCTTTAAGCGGCTTTCTCTCTTCTTCTGAAACCCACAATACGACTGCTACTTCTGCTTTCTTTTGTATTCAAAAACCATTGAGATGTGAGGATCGACGTAGATTCTTGAATAGGTGTTACCTATAAATGTACGAATGTAACCTAAATACATATATATTATGTACATTAGGTATGTATATATTTTTCTTTTGCTTCACACTCACACAATACAAAGTAGTATTGAGGTTCCATGTATGCATTTGGTTCGGTTCACTCCGGTTTTGAAAGTGAGTATTAAAAAAACTGGTATGTTTTGTTACTTTGTTCAAAGTAGGAGGATTGTTGTGGTCGAGGAAAGTTTTTGAGTTTTATTGTTTGCTTTGCTGGCTCAGTGGAAGAATATAAGAAGCTTCCTTCCGCATGTAGGTTGTAGGTATTCTTGTCTATACACTTTTATTCATCTCAACTCAACAAAGAAAGAGTAAGATGCTGGGTGGGCCGGCTGCTTTTGATCGAGTGAGAGTGAACCAACACGACATCAGCAGTAGCTCAAGAAAAAATATCCAAATGTTGTTGTTGTTGCATTATATTAATTTATGTATATATGCGAATATATATGTTATGATACGTGTGTATAATTCCTATATACGAAAACGCAACCCTTTTACTGTTTTTTAGCATTGCTGTATATTTTTTGTTGTTGCGGTTTTTTGTTCAGTGCCAGACCTCACATGTGCTTCTGTGAGTTTTTGTTTGCTTTTCTGTGTTTGAGGATAAAAAGGAGAATCTTTTATTATTTTCGTTATTATCCAAAATGCATACATCCATTCTTGACTTTTCTGTATTTTTTTAGCCACAATCTATAAAACTTTGCTACGTCACTTTTGTGGAGTGAATGAATTTATCCGACATGAATATAGTTTGATTATGAGTATATATACGAGTCCCTGGATTTAGTATCATGTCCTATTCTAATTCAGGATGAATCTCCTTTCTTTGTTGGTAGCAGGAAATGGAAAAAATCACAATATTGCACTACAGATTGTAGAAAAAAAGTTTTCCTTTTTGAGATTTATTCAGACTTGCAGATGTTGTATTGATTCGGAAATTACAGTGCATAACGTGGCGTGTCTTGCATTTATGAGATAAGTAGATCTGTTATATGAAAGTACAAACAAACTGCTCATAAAATACATACGTGAGGTTCAGAACTGTGAAGTATGTTTAAATCAGCTACACACAATGCATCTGACAGACAAACATATAAAATATCTAGGTGTTTTAACTTTATCTTGCTGCACCAGAATATAACGTGATAAATAAACACTGACGTGAATCTGCATGTGCTTTTGACCCAAAGGTAATCGATAAGTTAAAGTAAGCCTTCTCTGGTTTAGCAAACAGAAAGGTGAATAATCCCGAATGTATCATTTAAATTCGACAGATCCTCAAAAAGGTAAAAAATCAGTTGTTTTATGGGTACAGGAACAAAAAGTGTGATTATGTTAATATTTAAAGAAATCGAGTAAAGTCGAAAGTTGTAGAGTGAATTTATATACCCAGGTACGTATTTTTGCAATATAGCTATAAGAAAACGTCTGCTGAGATGAAGCGAATCTTGAGGAAAGGTTTTTTATTTGCTCCGGGTATAGTGTAGATGACGGAGATCAATTATTAGAAAAAATTGGTCCCTGTCGACCCGAAAATCTGCCCATTTGTCTCTCGATTGATATTAATCATATTCTGTTTTCTATCTTCGTTTGCATGCCATTTATTCTTTTTATATAGCTTAACTGTGTAATTGTAAGGCCATAGGTGATACATTGAATCCATGTTGGTGCATAGGAGAAAGTCGTTGGTTTATTTTGCGTGCAAAACTAAATCATCTTCAACTGTTGTTGTAGTAAGGTGCTTTGGATGGAGGAAGTCTGATATTAACTACTTCCAATCGAATGGGTTTTATGTCACCTTTCTTCTGCTCGCTATCCCTACTTTCTCTATTTGTTCCTTATTCTCTGTATGCATTTCACATTCTTGCACATTAAAAGCTTACTACTTCGTACATTCATACAAGCAACCTTTAACTTTTGCACGCTATCTACACTTTAAGCGCCGTAATACCTATGGATTTGGATCAACAAAGCTGTATTTTTTTCTTTATATACCTGAAAAAAAGTTTTCTTGTGATATTGCATGATCAACGCCACATACAGGCCCACAAAGATTATTGCTGGCCCGACTACTTTCACTCGTCTAAAAAAAAGAGACGGGAAAAAGTTGTTTGGTTAGGGAAAAAAGTGCGAATGGAAATGCATTGAAGTTTTCACTTTCAAACCAGAAACTGAGTTAACAGCTGCAGCAGACTCTGATCGTCAGCTTGCTTGAGAAATACAATAAATCATTTTAAAGCCGGTTTACAGCTGAGTCTTGCTTTATACATACGCTCCATCTTTTCGCTTCTCCGGGTGAGAGAATAATATATTGGGAATTATCTTTCATGGGTGGTAGTGTCAGAATCAGGATATGGCGAGGGCTCATTTATGGCATGACATATCTCTCCCATAACATCATTCAATATACTACCAATTGTCGTATTTGTTTGTTGTGATGCTAAGGGTTATATGATAATATGATTTCAGTGTTTTCCCCGACGCCGAGAAAAAGAAAACGACACGGTTGATGCGTATTCTACCATTTATCTATTACTATTAACACTTTTACTGTCCAGGATATTGAAAACTGGCCATATATGCAGTCCATTTACAGATATCGGGTAGGAACGGAAACGCAATTTCTGCGAATCCATAATCTGCATACCTAAATGTTCACAAAGTAAAAATAATAATAAATCAATAAAAATCACTATACACATTTACACACACACTAAGCACTGCTGTTCAAGCTTTTTTATTATTACAGGACTTGATTTTGTTTGAAATTCATTCATAAAACTAAGGTATATTTAACTGAAAACTATTAAATAATTCAAAATTTAATTTGCATTAATTTGAAAAAGATTCCAGTTTAATGACAACGCACAGGTTTTTGTGCTAGTTTCAAAATGACGGTAACATTCTTTCGTCCAAGGAAGGAGGACCTTGTTCCGAAACGAAAAAAAGATAGGTTGTAGGTATGCGTTTTATGTGGCATAAAATCATGCAAGTAATCTAGGAAAAGTAAAGGCAGCAGAGGATGTATTAATGAAATATAAAAAACCACCGCACAAAGTAACAATGAAATTAGCATTATTTTTACTTTGTAATATTCTATTCTCTCTTCCTTCTCCACTCTCCATTTTTGATATAAAAAATTAAGTAGTGAGCAATTTCATTATATTATCGTCATCATTTTCATTTGGTTGAATTAAACATCTTTTTATGGACCATGTCATTGTCTTTCGCCTACCATCCCAGTTCAACTCCCGCCACCGACGAAACTTTTTTTCTCCCTTTTTAGACGTTCATTAAATCAACAAACATTTTCACAGAGAGAGAGGACGAGATTCATTTAAGAAATTCTTTCACGTTATTCAAAAAACATACATTCATGGTTTTTACGAGTTACGGCAGTTCTCTCGTCGGATGATAATTTGTAGTTTTCTCTTGATTGTATATAATTTCCTATTTTCCCTTCTTCATCTCCCTTTTTTGCTGTATCATCATTATCATCATCATCCACCCAAATTATTAAAAGACCTAATAACATGAGTTAGTTCCACGTATGTGTGTGTGTCTGCATGCATATTAGCATAGTAGCTTGCAGCAAAAAGAAGCCAACTTTTTCGTGCAACAACCATCTTGCATAACAGCAGTAGAAGCAGTAGCAAGTAAAATGATACAAGAGGATAAAAAGGCACACACGCACGTAAATGCAAAAGATTTTCGTTAAATTGCTTAATTTGAATACTTGATCTTGCTGACTTTTCTTGCCCGCATTTTCCTACTGTGTGTTTTAGAAAACGGAAGTATAAAATGTATGGTATATAGTAAATACATACATATATATTCTTTGCAATACATCCTTATATAATATTATTTAAGATTGCTTGCAGCAGCAGTAGTAAGAAAACATCATCTTTCTATTTTTTTACAAAAACAGGGAGAAAGTCCCATCTTTGTCAAACCAAGAGATAGAAAATGTGGTTACGGTAATATTTCCTCTTGTTTTCCCAGCGAAAAGATTGAGGAACAGAAAAAAGTAAGAAAAAAGAAGCCTTTTTTCTTTAAAAAACCCGAAAAAGGATGATGATGATAGTAAAGTCATAGTAGTGGAAGAATACAAGAAAATTCAAAAGGAAATCTGAGTAATGAAATTCGAGTTTGAATTCATTCCTTATACTACACACAGCTTATACTAGGGTTTTCCCACTTTCTTCATCTATATTATATAAATGTAATAGCCTCAATCTATGCTGCTGCCACACAACCCTATTTCGTATATATACATTATTTATATGTGTACCAACTAATATAATTTTTACTGCTTATTGCAACCCAAACACTATTACGACTAAAAAACTAAAGCCAGTTTAGTTCATGTGGAGAATTTCTCAACATTTTGGCTCTCTGTGAAGAAGAAGTTTCCTCCACCAACCAGTTTTCTTCTTCCTTTTTTTAGTTTTGTTTGTATATGAAGAAAAAAAGTTCACTTTTCGTATTATTAGGTATATATTGTGGTGGTACAAAAGCAGAATGATAGTATTAGCAGAAGAAGAAGCAGAAGAAGAGAGAGAGAGACACACACACACAAATCCAGCAACAAAAGAAGAGACATCATATAAAGCAGTGAAGAAGAATTAGAAACAGACGTACAAAAAGACGGGGTTGAGTTGACTATTTTTCTTTGCATTTCTTCCTGTTCATTCATCCCTACGCACAATTTTGTACACGTAGCTGACGTATTCTTCCTCTTCTTCTCCTTAATTTAGCAAAAATGCTGGCATTTTCCTGCTAATTTCCTAACTAAATAAATATGCTACTGCTACACTACTACGACAATACAATGTCGTAGTTGGTACAAAATATATAGTTTCTCTAATAGCAGGGGCACTTCCTTGTTTAATATCAAATATCATCATCATGATTATTTGAACAAGTTGGATGAATTTTGTAGGAGTTTTCTGGTATGTGTGAAGTAACTTTTTGTAGTTTTGTGTTAGAAAACGTGAAAAACGCGAAAATGGGTGAATTTATAGTCAGGAAGAATTTGTTTTCACATTTGGAGACAATTTACGCCTCTTCTTCAGTGTTTCTTGCCGGTTTGAACAAAAAACGAAGAAAGTAAGTAGGTATACATATGTACGTTTTATATAACACTATGTACTCTATGTAGTATGTAGTAAAGGCATCCGCACTGAATAAGCTTCTTCAAATGTATTCCGTATTAGTAACGCCAAGTATTGGATCGGGGATACATGGCGGCATCCACTACTATGCCCACCATTCCCCATCGTCAAAGATAAATACTTTTCAAATGGGGATTCCACTCCAATAATGTCTGTAATATAATATCTGTATGTTATTTTATGTACGTACATACATAATAATAATAATGTACATTTTTATGTATATTGAAAGTATGATTATCATAATAATGCACAAAAAAAACATTGAAATTTGAGGGAAAGGGGAAAATAGAATGGGGTCAGTGAAGATAAACCACGATTTTTCTCTAAGAAGAGAGGGTATGCATAATTTTGTGATTTTGGCAAGGGACCATGCATCTTTGCTTTTACACATAATCTACTTTGTCCCATCATACAAAGGAGGAGGAACAATTTATCTGTGTTTTGGTTGATACAAAGGATACATGATGAGGATGAACAGAAATCGGTTTTTTGGTCTTTTGTCTAAAAAACATTTTTGCTTGTGTGTAATCCCTACATTATGTACACCCTACCCACATTTTGTGCAGCCTTTGGATATACTAAATCAAATAAGTTGGACTAAAAGTAGAGTCTTGACATAAAAGTAGATTCTTTTATGATTATTGAATGGATTATATTTCACTGAAGGATACATAATTATATTTATATGATTTTTGTATTTTCCTTGCAATTGAGAACTCACTAACAAGGTTATAGAGACATGATCCATGAAGACATAGAGATTTACGTATTTATTATTTATATTAGGTCAGGTTTTGCGTAAAAAATCAAATAATGCATAGCAAAATGTATATTCTACATTAAGCATAATAATAATAGTGAGTGATATCATTTGCACATTACCTGCTTCGTGACTCGTGACGCATAGTTCTCGCTCCGATTAAGCAAGTACAAAATAAAATGTTATAGGTAAACGTAATTTGTTGTCATAAAGGATGGTTGAGTGCATAAAGATTAAAGATTAAGTTGTGCATTTGCTTTTTTGTACTGAGGAATGAAAAGAAACAATTCATTTGCATGTAGAAATGCACTTGAGCGCAATTTTCAGCAGTTCATTCAATTCAACTTTATTCACAACTGCATTCATGCATGTCTGAGGTTTTGTTAATGTAATTGTAAGCATGAGATAATCTCTTCCTCTTTCTCTGCCACGCATTTCGCTGTTGAGAACATCTTAAAATCCTCAGCGGAGAGGTTACGGGCTCATCGAGATTAAGAAAACAGGAAATCTTGCGTTTTCCAAAGAAGCTCCTCTTCTTTTCTCTTTTAGACAAAGCCAACCTAGAAAACCAGGCGATGAGTTTTGTGCATGTCAGGCGAAATAGGTTGTGTGATGATAACGGAGAGAAAGGATTTGTGCGTTTTTTTGCTAGTTTCCGTTACATGCATAGTAATATCATTCATATAAACGCATTTCACTTCCTAGTAAACCAGAGGACACCACGCAAAAAACACTCGATCTACAGCGGTGGTGGTAGACTAGAGTTTTTATTGCAGTGTGGCTACATTTTCATAATCTTTCATACACACCACACTTGCCTAAAACAAAAAATATAATCTACTGGGATCAATAAAAATGTAAATGATATGAAGAAAGTGGAGAACATCTGAGGATGAAGAAATTTATACTTACAAATACATGGCTGCTTTATGAGGATTATATACCAGTTCTTAGCTTGTTATTTTCTGTTTTAATGGAAAATATTGTAAACCAACAGAACCAGGCGAAAATGTCTTTTTTATACAAATGAGTTTACCATTTGGCTAAAGTGTTTTTGAATTTTGTGCATTCTCGTATTAAAATGTGAACAATTTGATCTTGCTGTATGTAACTTGTGATATCATTCATTACTCTACTTTTCTTTTTTCAAAATGTTGTGTTCGTTGCTTGTGTGTACAGTGCACACAAACATGCATTAACTTTCATCATTTTTCTTTTACAAAAGATTATTCTGGTGGAAATCAAAAAAGATATACATATGTATATAGTATTTTGTATATATTTGCTTTATAGCTCATTCTATCATTTTCGTAAGTATAAAGTCATTCTTTCCACCTTTCACCCTTCTTGATTTCTTTGCTTTTCCTTCTCCATCTTAGTCAGTTAGTCTTGTTCTGATTCATACTATCATCATCAACAACAACGTTTTCTCCGTTTCTCTGCTCCTTATTTTTATACATCTTTTACGAGTAGAAATCAAGAAAAGGGTTGAGATTCTCAATCCTCATTTCCTAAAGATATTATTATCATTATTATTATGATTAGTCTAGCTACTATGCAGCTTCTGATACTTCTACTACTACTACTACATATTCATATTACACACCTTTTGTAAAAAATGCAACACTCATCATCACCATTATACTTACTACTCTCCTATTTACAAGATAACACTCACTCCATCTTCCAAACTAGAATGCCTTTGTTGTATGAAAAGATGAAGATGCTCATAAATGCGTGCTGCATTATGTATATTGGTGGAAATGATGGTATATTCCTTCACTCATACGTTATATTTACACAAATCGTATACTCCTCTTACACCATGTTTTGTATTAGTGTGTATATATCTTCCGGTGTGTTAATCCATCTCTCTCTCTCTCTCTCTCTCTCTCTCTCTTTATCCTACACACTTTTCTTGTAGGTATGTATAATGTATTGTAGTCTTAAAAGGGAAACAGAAAGTTTACTCGGAACGTGTTTGTATAGGTATTAATGTATGTATATCAAGGAAACATTTACTACACTTGGAGAGTAAGCTACACGCCTGCTGCTTATAGGTTTCTTTTGTATTGCGTAATGCATGAGCCAAAAGATCTAATATTTCTTAGTCAGATTTAGCAAAAAGAAATAGGAAAAGGAGAGGAGCACGACACAGAAAACGAAAAAATACATGACTGATCCAGTAGTAGTAGTATAGTCACTATAAGGTAGGTGATATGTGTGTTTGGCATGTGCCTACTTACTTTGGTTACAACACTACTTTAGTGCACTTTGGAGGAATTAGGATTCGGTTCAACTCTTTTCTTCATTTTTTTGCAATTTCTTTTCTTTTTCAGCACTTTTCTCCGTAAAAAAAGAAGTTGCTACTAAGAATCCAGCCCCCCAAAAAAACTTTCCATCATATTTGCGTAAACTGTAAAAAAACGTGTGAAGGCGCCTACACGTTAAATCCCCAAAAAGTGGAGCACTTAACGAGCATATTTGCTTCAAATGCAACAACAAAAAATATACTACACCACGACCACCAACATTTTATATCTATCTCCGTATCATATACAAAAACCGCACATCATCGGCGGCATCATCCTCATCTCCCTCATGATTATATCGTATAAAGAATACGTGTGGTATACAACGAGTATGCCTACTCTATAATGTGTTTTTTGGGGAATGGCTAACACTTAAAAAGAATGTTTATAAGTTTGTAGTTACATTGTTTTGGTGGATTAGATCCGCATATTTATCGTATGCTGATGTGTGTGAGTTGTACTTTTTTTGGGGGCCTCGCTTTCCAGCCTTTCCCCGGTCAAAACAATACTGGTTGAGCAAGTGTGTTTATGTCCAAATGTACAGAAAAAAATTCCAGCCAGTTCCCATGCAAGTTATATACAGTATAGCTGTATTGAAGAAACACGTGTGTAGGTATGTGTGAGGAAAAGCCGACATGCATTTTGTAGGAAACTCGCCCCATTCTTCTCACCACTTTTTGCTGAGTACTTTTTCCTACAATCTTTTTTCTTCTTCCTTTTTGTCTACAAAAAACACTTTCACGTTTGTATACCTATATACTCTCAGTGTGTATACACATCCCACCAAAATTGCACTCTCTGGTTCGCTTTTTCTCCTTACTGTTGATGTATTCCCACATGATTTTGTAGACGGGAAAAAGTTAAGAAAGCAGAAAGTGGCGGTCAGAATGTTAGCAAATGCAATGTAATTCCTGGGAGTACAGTATATAGTGTGTTTCCAACAAAAAACTTTTACTTTGGGAATAGAGCGGAATGGAAAGTTATTTTGTCTTTAGAAGACTCTACATAAATACAGGAATTAATGTGTGTGTATTAAGTAGTATTTTGTTTAATGTGTTTTCATATAAATGTGTTTAGGTAGTACAGAATTGTGAGGGAGAGAGAAATAAAAGAAGAGAAAGATTGGAAAGAAATGGAGGGATATGAATGATCAAAAGCAATAGCAAAGTCGCCGTCACAATTGCATGCTCTCAGCATACAAAAAAAGGGACTTAAACAGTGTTTTAGTCAAGACCAGCCAGGAAGGAAGAGAAAAGAAAGAAAGTTGTGTAGTGGGGGTGGTGGTGATGGCAGTTGTAGTGAACTTCTTGCACGTCATTACGATCATCGCCGTCGTATTTGTGGTGTTTATTTAGGGATTGTTTTTGAAACTTTGTTACAAACATGAACGCATCCATCAAACCCAAAGTCTTTTTGGCTTGTAAACTTGTGTACTGTAGCGGCAACAATGTAATAGTTTTATTTAGGAATGCCCATATACCGTATTTATTCAAAATATAGCAACTACTACAAACCGCTGTAAATAGACTGCTTTATTTTTTTAGGGAAGAGCTATGCTGTATAAAAAAAGACATTAAATGATGATGAATTACAGAGTGTTGGATTCCTGCCAATTTTATCGTTTTAATGTAATCAATTTTTTCATTTAAAATAATTCCTGGCTTTAATCTTGATATGTAAACAAAAGTGATAAATGTAGCATTAGAGAAATTGGTTTAAAGCGCTGTCACTAAACATCATGTCTACTACGTCCAGCACGATGATGAAGTCTTGTCAGTCAGGTGGACAGCAAATATATTGGACTGTTTTACTGAGAGAGCTATTGCGATATTTGGAAGAAATGCTACATCTGTTTACGTAAATATATGTAAACGTCAAATAAAAGCTCAAGAGTTAAAATGTAAACAATTTTGGCCAATTTAGCTAGTGAGCTTACGGGTGGGATGTGGTTATGGTTGAGTAAAAAGAAAAGAGAAAGCAAAAAGCTACAACTTTTCAAAAGTTTTCCCTCAATCCCACTTTGCTGACTTTATTACAATCCTCAAAAGATTATTGAAAGGGTTTGTTTGTATTAAGAAAACTGTTATTCAACTTTTCATTTTCTTACCGACGAATGCTCAATAAACATTTTACAAAATCGTAGTCTTCAGCACAAAATATTCAGTCATTTCAAAGCACATGTTAGAATGTGAGATGTTCAATGTTGAGATCCTAATAGAATATTATATTTATAATACCTGCATATGCATGTTGTTTATAGTTTACAATGAGAGTCTAAAATATATTTAATAATTAGTTGTGCATAATTATTATTATGATTACCACTATTTATTTGGTAACAAAGAAGATTTTTGTATTTTTGATCGTATTCTGTAATATTACAAGTAAAAGTGTGTAGTAGTTTTGAGTTTTCTTTTCTAGTAAACCAATTCGAATGGATTCAAGTTTGGTGCTTTCCTTTTCGAATTCTGAATATAAATTCGAGTGTTGTTTTATAAATCCTACGTGGATTTTCGAAAGAGGCTTAAATCCCCCAAGTATGTATTCAATCATGTTAATTGAATGCTTACATCCTATTGATATCATCAGCTGCAGACAGGCTTTAAACCCACACTTTAAAGAGATCATAGTGGAAACTTATACCCTTCTACAAAATAAGATATATGTTTGTATATATTTGTATACTTTGTATGTGTACAAGTCGATACGTTTTCTCTCAAATAATATATCATGATGAAGCATCTTTTGTGGTAAAATGTCCGAGATGCTTTTACCCAACAAGTTTAACATTTTCTGACAACTATCACAGAAAATTAACACAGCAGCGTACCAAGAAATTGAACATTGTTTTTTTTACTTTAGTAGCAATTGTGGTTCCAAATAATGTGAAGTATATACTTTAACAAAATACCTACTACATAGATATATATACTCACCACCAGCTAACTAGCAAGTGCCACTACTACCATTGCATTTATAAGAGTGAACATCTCCAGCAAAATGTTGGGAAGAGGAGAGAAGAAGAGTCTGTCGGTGGTGATTTAGATCCATGTAGGTCGCATTATTGCTACTCCACTTAAAGTCAGGAGGGATATGGCGAAAATCCTCTCATCCACACACTTGTCAATTTTGTGTATAAGCCGACTTAAGAGAGGCGCACACACACATACACACACAAAGTAAGGCCAAGTGCCAGAATAAGAGAAAAGATAGGACGATTCCTACTGACTATAGAGGTAGTCGCATAGTAAGCACCAGCGGTTTAGCACCGTTGTACATTGGTACTTACTGTCAGTACTAATGTTTTTGTTACTGCTGCGCTATTATTAGTGATAACCATTTTCACATCACTACCATACTATAACATGTACAAAAGAGGGGAGAAAAAAGAGTTCATCCACAGCAGCAGCAGTGTGTGTACTTCCAAAAGAGTGGTGCTGCACGGTTTTGGGGAAAGCAAGGGCACAACAAGAGCCTTGTTGTAGTAGTACATCCAGTACTTCTGATTCTGCTCTTTGCGGAGGAAGAATTATTGAGTACGAATCGTTTTTGTTTTCAAATCCGACTAAACACACTGAATAAATACAAGCGTGTAAAAAGTAGTATATATAGGTACCTGAGTATATAGAGATAAATACAGGAAAGTTTCGTTGTATCTCTGGACCGGTACACCTACTTTATATATTAAGGTACGTGCATGCCACCGCACACTTTTACGCTTTCCACTTGCAACAAAGAACATAAAACACTTTCATTTTCTTCTTTCAAACAGAAAAGGAGTGACTATAAACTGGAGAGTGTGTTTGTATATAGTCATCGCCTCTATTGCCTACCTATATGTGAGGTGCTATTTAGCAAAGTTTACACTCATTCACTATACCATTTCTCCTCGCCAAAAACTTTCCATTCATTCACTGCTTTTCCATTAAATTCCAACAACTACTCCTTTTCATGGTATGTTTGTATCTGGAATGGCTAGCCACCCTCCAAAGTTTGTATTACCTACCTATATATCTATTTATATTATGTTATTATACCAAATTTGTCAGTATTGTGTACATATAAACACATAATATAGTGATTTGCAGCAACAGTTTTAGATTCAAATATATAAGAAGGCTAAAAAGGTTACGAATTTCTAGATAATACGATACAATGTACATAGTTCTGCATGTATACCTACGTACACATAAATATGTGTTATGTGAATGCACGGAAATTGCAGAATATATTTAAAGATTTGTGTGGTGAAACTACTTGGACGTGTCTCATAACGTTACTCTCTTTAAGGAATCCAAAGACAAGTAGGGAAGAAAGCAAAATAACAAGAGCAAAAGGAACAATGAACGAATGAGCTAGTGTCTTCTTTTCCAAAACATGTGTATAACTTTAAAAACCAAACTACTCTGTACCATGCTCCCACTACTTTCATTCACCAACCATCCCATCAGTGCCACTTGCACTAAAACAGGAAACTACACACATACAGTAAAAAAGAACAACTTGCAACAACACTGGCAACAACAACAACAATAATCTTTTTTTCTCAAATGCTTTATAGGTTGTTGTTTTACTCAAGAAAATACACGTACTATTGAAGAGGAAGTATCTTCAAAAAGCTTTAGTGATTACAATATATATGCATTTATTATCTGTAGTGTGCACATGAACAAGTGTATAGGAGGAGCAAGAAGACATTATTATGCAGTTTTGTAGTCTAAAATGTTGGTGCTTATTGTGTGTACTATCAAGTATTTTTGCAACTATATTTACCATTATATTACAATTTTGATATCACACACGCGTGTGGCACGTAGTATAACCATATATCATATAGTCATACGTAGAAATTATAATGTCGAGGAAGTGAATGCTCGCAGTATATACTTTGCTGTTTGTGAGGTTGTTGGATGAGTATAAATGAGAAAGTCTATATACTGCACTATATAATATTGTACATATCTGGTAAAATTACGACTCTTTTCTTTACAAAACATGGCTGAAATGTCGTAACTCTTTTTTTTCAGTAAAATAGAAAGAAGTTGTAAATAGACAAGAAGAATCGATTCTAAACACTACAGTTGTCCTTTTTGTATAATTTATTCACTTCCGCTTCCCCTGCTTGTTTTACTCGCAAATGTTCCAAGGAGCCCCTTCCAATTCCCAAATCAAAACTATATTATTAGTCTCAAAGTCATTCCTCTTTTTTTCTCCATTTAGGGTCGCATTTTATCTCTCTTATAAAACGATAGAGTAGCATTTTTTTTTTAAATTTGAAACTGGCAAGGAATGAGTGAGTTTTGAAGAGAGAGGACAGATGAGCAGACATACCGCCTGGAGAAATGAATATATATCTGCAATTTACATCCCCATAAAGTATACACACACTACCACATGCTCTGATGCATTTACTCCCGCATACCTTCACAAAAATGCGAGTTGGTCGGCGGATGCAGCCAAGCAAGCAGATATAATATGCACATATATACATACTTCCGCTTTTTCTCAGCAGCAGCAGCAGCCAGTATAGTGGTTCTTTCTAATACCCAAAAAATATTCAACTCGAGATAATTCTCTTGGTTTAAAATGTGTATGCGGTTTGGCTATGGATACATAGAAAAACCTTCGAGTTTCGGGTTTGAAAATATATATTTTTTTCAAGGAAGACAAACGTTTGAATAATAATATAACTTCAATAGCACACTGAAATGGGGAAAGTTTCCTATTTTTTCTATGATACCATGATAATATGGTACTGCCATGTAAACAATTCATGCAGCTAAGGAAAAGTATGTAATGTAAACCTTAAAAAATAATTCCAAGATAAGGGATTCATTTCATACTTTTTTTTTTCAACTTCACTCTCACGATTTACGAAACTGT
>JAITYZ010002606.1:0-12320 GCA_027744595.1 Paronellides praefectus
AATAATAAATCTATTCCTCTCCTTTTCCCGCATCTTTGAGCTTGCTTCATACTCAATGTTGAAATGATCAGAGTATACGCCACGGAGGTGTGAAAATTCTTGCGCTAGGAAGCAACGAGAACGAGTGCTTGTTGGCATTGTTCTCTTACCTTCAGCGTTTGCATCATCCCGTTCATTACATGCAACAAATCGTGGGTCAAACATTTCATAACCTCCACATGAGTCGAGGACACCAACTTGATTGCGGTTAGGTATACAATCAAAGCTAAATATAACGGAATCAGGCGTTGGTAATAGTGAGAGATCGTTGGCAGCATTATTTGGGGACTTGGTAGCATGGAAAAACACTGCTGGTGTATCAGTACTAGTTCGAACATCATAGAGTGCTAGGGTTCCACGAGATGTTAGAAAGATACATGTGTCGTGACTCCATTCCTTGACCTTCACAACATGCCCAGGGTCAAACTGCTTTAAACCTCTCCAAATGTAGTGAGTTTTGGCTAAAGTTGGGCATGTTTCATCCATCTTCCACTCTGTCATTATAACGCCATGACGTTGATCCCCTGCGAGCGTTTCACTTGAATTCGGATTTGTTCCAAAAATTAGTTTATCATTCATACTGCACAGCGCCATCCGTGTCCCTGTTGTTCCATCACTTGTTGCAAGTCTGCACTTTTCGAGAATAGTAGCTATAAAAGGAAAGCATAATATGAAATAATTTTAATATATCATATCACGTAACATCCATCCATCCGATATATTGTTCCAATTAAATGGTATTCCAAGTAAGTAACCTACCCCTGTTATCGTCTCCTGCTTCATAGATAACGACACCATTGTACCCATCTTGATAAGTTGCCACAAGGTTTGTAGAAGATTGAATAAATTTTACCTGTGAAATTTGTATGAATGAAGGATAATCATATTTCAAATTAAGTTGGTTAACTGGAGAAAGTTAAGTAAATTCACACCTGTCTTATTCGTCCAGCAGCATAACCTCCGCTCAATATCTTAAAATCCCTGTCTTTACAGAGACCTTCATCATTCTCGTCATGAAGCAATTTTGGAGGGACGCAAAGCTGCAGTAGCTCACAAGTTTTAGAGTAAGCTTGCACTCCACTGATACACAAACTGGTTTCATTAATAATTTCCAAAGTATCCACAGGAAATTCCAGCTCAAACATGTACAAATTAGAATACCTGGATGAAATTGAAGAAATACATATATATGAAATTAATGAAGTTCAAAAATCGTGTACATTAATACCCATGAGAAAATGTACACAAATAGGAGGGTCACTTACTTTGTCATTGACTGGTAAAACCATTCATCTTTATCAACTTCCAGGAGTTTTCCGTCGGCCATCGCTAGTTTCTAGAAATAGAAAAATGACGTAAATAAACGATTTCAGTTTCAAATTATCATCTACGCTAATTGAACCTTGAAAGGAAGACTTTTTCGTACGTACTTTGATACTGCATGTAATTTTATGTTCCATTTAAAAATTTCGTTCATTGCAGTAAATGACGAAATAATTTTACGTGCGTCAAAAAATAATGCTTAATCAAAACATTTAAAAAAAACTATATGCTCATTTTTTTTGGAAACGACTTCTTGTTCTGTCCTTGACCTGACTTTACTTAAGCCTCTATTTGTGTGCTGAAGCAATATATCAAGTTGTATTTAACAAGCTGTGCGTATGTTTTTCTGTTCAAGATTTATTTGTGCCTTTTGCACTATAATTTATCACGATATATTACATGAATTTAATGGACATGCATATAATGTATGTTGTTTGAATGTTAATACTAATCAACACGTACAACGTTCAAGGTATTTTATTATGCATTTGACATTTTATTTGTAGCATTTACATCCATGATACATCATCGCATCACAAAAAAAACCAATTGCTCCACTAAAAATGTATTAATAGGCGATATTATGGTGGCGAAAGAAATGCGATGGTAAAACAAGTGCAAAAAATGGGTCTAAAAATAATTTGGAAATTTTTACGCAATAACTGTGTTAAATACAATGGCAAATGATCAACACGTAAAATAAACAAGAAAAAACCGAAAATTTCCATTTAATGCGTAAGGACCATCTGAGAAACCTCAATGAGTCAACGACATCTATGCCAATAATACACGCTCTAGAGCACAAAGTCGAAGTTGAGAAACTGAAGATGGATCAAGTCAAAACACACACGGCAAATTGCCAAATAGAGCAAAAAATTGACTACTTCAGAAATTTGGAAACGTTCATTAAGAAAAACTGTTTTTGTATGTGTCACGTAGCGTCCTAGAGTGATTCTTTACGTAAAAGTACTAAAAGTATACATACCTATTATATTTATGTGTTATGTTTGGTTCATAAAAATGTGAACGCTGCTATATAGGAAAATTGTGTCAAGTAATATTCAGAAACCATGCTTCTCGGAAATATATATAAGATAATAATATGTTTATCTCCAATTGTACCAAGTGTCAAGTAATATTCAGAAACCATGCTTCTCGGAAATATATATAAGATAATAATATGTTATTTCTCAAATTGTATCAATTCTCAAATCTCAAGTGTCGCCTGTTTATGTTCATGTTTGTATTTTGGGAAATGGGTTCTTTGTTTTTGTTTTCAAGTGGCGGTGGTGATGATGATGCCTAAAGGAAAATGTTAAGCGCCCAAACGTCTCCGTCCTGTCCTACATTAAAAAGCCTTGGCCAAATGAAAAAGCAAAAAGTACATCATTTAAAAAAAAATGTAATCTCGTTAAACCTTTTCTCGTTTTTTCTCTTGTGCATAAAACTCAAAATGATGATGAGGACTTATTCATAATTCCAAACGTTTAGCTATTCATCTCTTTCACACTTTTTAACTAATCCCAAACACAATTTACCTTTTATAAAAGTAACATTTACTCCAAAACAATATGACGTCAGCAAAGACATCACTGTCACTCTTAAACTGATATGGTAGCGATTTTCCGCATGTTGTGGCCTAATGATTAGGACATGAATCCAAGCCAGTATAATGCTAGAAATTAGGTATATTTAAAAAGCAAAGAAAGTGAGATATGAAGCTCGTGTAATAACAAAGCATGTTAGATGGTATTTATATAAACAAGCAAACAGAGCAGTTCAACTGGAAATTTTTATCCCAAAACAAAAGATTCAATGAAAATAAAATGATGGAAAACAGAGTACACATTAAAATATTAGTTATTATGAAGGATGTATTTTTTATTGTTTTCGTATGTGACAACAATGTGGTGGTAATGCATGTAGGCATACTTAATTTTTATTTCATTTCAGTTTTTATCTTGACATTTATACTTTTAAGAAATTACGTGCATTTCTTTTCTTTGCGTGTAGGTAGATTTTCAAAGAAATATTTGGACTACACAATTTAATGAATACAAAATACAAACATATTGTACAACAGAATGCTCCGTGCTAGTAATAATGGAAGCTACATTGTTTTACTACAAGTGAGCTTTAAGTGAAATTAATCAATAATTACTTTATACTACACATTTACCTACTACGTACGATATTGAATTATTATAAATAAGTGATATATACTCTATACCAACTAAACTACCTATATGTATATATATTTAAAATGATACCTTATATATACAAGGTATTGTAAAAAAATTCATAAAGCAAAATACAGCCTCTTTTTATTGAATTGAATTTATTTGTAATATGCCCTGGCTAGTCGTAGTTTCTTTGGTACGTATTCCCTGGCCGAATCCTGCTCTTTGCCACTACTACTACTAAAGCTATTTCTTCGTTGAGATGCTTGCTCCACAGGTGGGCTTTCAAAGTGCTCTATCTCACATTCCCCAGTATTCCCTTCTTCTTCTGTCTGAATTGAAGGGTTCTCGGTTGTAGAGAAGCTCCCTAGACTTTCACAAACTGAACTTAACAACTGAAGCTTTCTAGAACTATCATCATCATCACCATCATCATCGCCAACCACATCAATAATATTATCTGAATCATTTTCGTCCTCACTTTTAAGACTGATGATTGATGAATTTTCGGTATGCAGTGACATGGAAGATGAGGAAGAGCGTAAATCCGGACTTGCATAAGAAAAAAAGCGTGATGGCGTAAGGAATGATGACGATGCGTCCTTTTCAAACATACATGAAAAGTCGGAAACTACTTGATTGTCTACATGATGCCAACATCCGTGAGTACATTGACGAAAGAGAAAAGATGATGATGAGCCCTGATTTCTTGTTTCGTGAGCAGAAGCAGAAGTGTAGGTGCTCCCCTGAAAGAAGCCAGCCTGCTGAGGATTACGTGCTGTGTAATCATTGTTGATGGAAAAGAGTGATGATGAGTGTGACCAATTGGGTGGTGAACAATAACGTCCCAACTGTAGCTCATTAATATTACGGTGACTGCAATTTTGTAAATATGGAGCTGAAACTAAGTTTTCCGGGCTAGTTACGGAAGCATCGTTTCCTTCATTCATTTTTTCAGGAGTATAGCATGTTACGGTAGCAGTGGCGCTTGTGGTTGCTTTTTTATCCATCATCATATGACTTTGCGTGTGCTCTCTCATAATCATGTCAATGGAATGAGAAATTTTTCTCTTTCTATCCACGGCAGTTGGTGCATCAAAAACTGATGTATAAGGTCCAACAAATAGGTGACCAGGTGGGGACAAAGACGAAGAAGAGGTGACGCTTACAGACCGCGATCGGGGCAAAGTGAGACTTGAAGGAATACTGATTTCTGCGATGGAACCGAAAGATGTGCTGTCTGCGTTAGATCTGATAACGGCTGCTGCTGATTGCATGGATAGTGGTGATGATGCCAAAATTGATTGCTGATCTGCCTCTCGAACATTTCGTGACACCACTTCTATCTGAATCTGCTCTCCGTCATCAGTGACAAATAATATGGAACCCTCTTGAACATCAGAATGTTTCTTTTCGATATGGCGTTTTGCATTTGCCTTGTTAGGAGTTTGATATGAACACAGGCTGCATTTGTATGGCTTCTTGCCAGTGTGCTTGGCTAAATGTCTTTGAAGTAATGCTGGTCTATCAAACACTTTTGAGCAAATGCTGCATTTGTAGCCAGATTTATGCACTGATTTGGTATGTTGGAATTTCTCCCCTTTTGTAGTGAACCTACAACGAATTACCAAGAAAAGTTGTCACAATTGCATGTTTTCTTAGCAAAAGCTAAGTGATTTTAAATAATGGAAAATTGTACAGTCATTATGTATTACATACCTGATGCCACAACACTCCAACATTTTGGATGCATCTTCACTGGGAACGAAATGCATATTCGTAAAGTGTCTCTTGAAATTGGACTTCTTATTGGACATGTACTGGCAAATTTTGCAAAGTATCTTGACCTCTCCATTGCTGCCAACAATGAACTCATACAATCCAGGGGGCACTTCAGAAATCGTATTTAAATGGCCACTTGAGTTTGCACTTGGACTGTTGACACTATTCGCAACAGAACCTGCTGAACTTGACAAATTTGTACTATATGAAAGACAGGTTATGTCGGGAGAAGCTCGATCCTTCAGATTTCCGGCAGACTGCATTTTTACAGAATTAAACTCTCAGAAATTTAAATACGACTAAAATACTACTTCCACCGCATACCCTTAAATAACTAATTCATGAGGATTCGTACAACTTGCACAGGGGAAGGTGTTCAGTTCCTGACTGAATAAATAATTATGCACAGAGAAACTCTTTACTACTTGCAAGAGAAACAGTAACCTGAAGTACCTCCCAAAGTTGCTGTCAACACCCCGAATCCATAAATAAGTGAATGACTAACACAACTCATAAGATTAAAAGTGGAAGTGTGCAATTGTACATGATGCAGGCAGATATATACATAAATACATTCGTATAATAGCTAGATTGAATACCTTTGCCTTTATACGTATACCTACGTACATCCATCTCTTCTGCTAGTAAGGAACCTGAAATTTGTTCCATGACATAAAATTAAGAACTTTACTTTGTTCTCATCCCCAAGCCCACCTTGTAAACCGAAATAGTGTCTACCAAACTAATACAATCCTATTGTTACTATTGTTCACAGATTACTTGTGTCTAATCTGTGGTTATAGCATGTACTGCATACATTTTACATGTAGGTATATACATATTACCGGCATGACCATTATGAGATCGGTAGGATACTCAAAATTTCATTCATCAAATCGAACCGAGCCAACTAGGATCATCATCAACAACAAAAAACTGTTCATTCATTGTGCTACCAACCACTACTGTGTTGTGTTGGCATTCATTGTGTTACCACTGATTGCTGATCTATTATACCTTATTTAATTTGTGGAAGCAAAACCTACCTGCTCTCTGCTCTGCTCTCACTCCAATTTACCCATATTAACGGAAGAAACGGGCATAAAGAAGTTTTAGTTTCTAGATTTATGCGTATGAAATTCCAGTGCATTACTTTTCTACTGTCACTGTTTAAAAAGTTGGAATGGAAGGTTGGTAGGTAAAGGCCAAAATTTACAGCAAAAAAAAAACAAGTTCACAATCATCACAAGAACGAGTTGAAACTACCTTACCCTTAGCTAAATTACCTTACAATTATAAATGTCAATGGCCAATAATAAAAGTATGACGTCAATTTTAGTTTCATGAATATTTTTATCCTGATACGTATGCAGAGGCGTATGAAAAATAAATATTAAATGTAGTGTTTGTAAACGCGCATACAGGAATGATCAAAAGCCAAGCTCAATTTAAAACAAGCATTAAATATTTTAAAAAAAATTACATGAAGAATTTAATTTGAAGCATTTTATGGAGAACTTATTGGAGTGTTATATATTTAACCTTTTAGTAAGATCACTCTGTCTGACGCATATTCCCAATGAGACTACTATTAGTATTCTTCCTGTTTGAAGAGTAACAAAACGAGGTGACTGCAACTGGAATGATTTACTAATATTTCGGTTACAAATATATCTCCTTAATTTAATACGGAATCTGGATAGCTTTATTTTGCTTAAAAAATGAATGCATATACATACGATACCTACAGCAGAATTGTCAATGAATTCATCAATTTTGCAAACAAAACTAATTGAGCCCCGTATCACTGTTACATTACTGGACCAAGTGTCTATGTGAAAAAAAAGAGTTCATTAAAAATGTAAATGACCTTCGGCAATAAATAATTCATTAAATTAGTTAAACTTTTGCATAAAACCACATACTGACAAATCGAAATGTTGAATTGAATTTTCTTAATTTATCGAACCGTGGGTTTTATTTTATTTAGAATGAGATTTTGTTATACACTGCATATGAAAAACCACACGCACACATCAACTGACAAAGTGGGAGAGAGAGCATGTACATACATCATAGGAGAGCTTCATGATGAGAGATACCGAAACTGTCACTGTGCACACCTGTCGGTACCCTTTGTTCACATATATGCCATGTGGCTGTAAATCATTGTAAATGAGTATTCATCTTCCATGGACCTTTTAGTAGACTTGAAATCTCAAGGAGATTGTTTGTACTTGTGTCCATCCTCCTCTAAAATGTTACATTATGTCCAGCTCCCTGCTCATCCTCTTTTTGTCTGTGTGCTGCGTGTGATCCTAAAAATTGTGATATCTGACCAGAAGTTGTGGGACAGTGCACAGGGCGTATAAAAATGAGACAATTACTGAAAAACTAACAATCTCCTAAAGAGGAGATTAACTTGGCTCTGTGTATTCTTTGTAACTTGCCGTGATGATTTGCTTGCACGCGCATGCTATTAGTGAGGATTCACTTCACTGATCAGTGGTTTTAATCGCTTAATAGACAGCTCTAAATGAATATTTAATGGGTGGGCGGCCGGCTGCTATCTGTCACCAAAACATAAATTTTACATGCAGTCCTTTTGTACAGGCTCGTGTCTTCTCCGCGATTATGAAAAATGACCTATTTAGGTATTTTCACTAGCTCATGCATGATCAAAACTCCTACTTCTTGTAAACCAGATTCAAAGTAAACTACGATGACCATATGTAAGTCACGTTTCTGAAATATTCTCGGAATAATAAAGGGCATGCATATATGTAGGTAAACCATGTTTTTGCGCCTCTCACTGGTGAGAAATTACAGGCTGTAAAAGGGCTAACAACCAATGTCACCAATGTTGAAGGTGGATACAATGATTATTTTGTCAGATGCGCCATATGGTATCTGATGTAAAATTTTGTAAAATTAGAAAAATCTAAATTTTATGCTCAATATGCTTTCTCTTAGTAGTTGGGTTAAAGATAAGAAATTAAACCTTGGACAAAAATTTTAATTCTGATTTCATTGTCCCAGTGTAAGGAGCATATTATTAATGAGTGCAAGCAATACAGACAAGAAATTATTGCGTTCTAATGAAAACGTTGAGAATGAAATCGATCCTGTGGATCTTGAGAGTCAGTACAAAACAAATAAACCCCAGACAAAGAAAATTACGCAAATCCAAAAATAAAATTTCATCATGTCAGCTTACCTTAATAACACAAACATATTTATTAGTTCAAAGTTCAAATATGATAGAAATATGAAATGCTGACATAAAACTACAACGCAAAACAACAAAATCGAGGAAAGAGCTAAATCCAAATTACTATTTTTTTTGCGTGTGACGGCTTACGCAATTTTCCAGAGTAACTAGTTTAATTTTAAGGACGAGACTCCAACAATGACACGACGCCAAATTACACTAATATGTTGAAACCCCAGAAGTTAAATCATTATATAATTATAAGAAGTATTATGGAACTACAAAAGAAAACGACGACGTTTGTTTATAAGTCCGAATATATGTATGTATATGTGTGACATGCCCATTACACGAGCTTTTCTGGGTTAATGTTGTAGGACTGCAACGAATGAACTTTTGACATTCAAAGCAGTCGTAATCTGTAAAATTTCTTTTTCGTAACTTGACAAACAAAAACATGACATATTAAGTTCATTAGTAAGTTTACATATTGAACCATCACAAATTAGAATAAGTGATGACTAATTACTTACACACGTATCCGTGTTCACTGATTAATGATTTTGTTGACGCAATAATGTGCCAAGTCGAATAATCGAGAAATTTCGAGTGATCAATCCAGGAAATCTTCAGGTTCGCATTAATTTCTATCAATTTTGTATGTTTACAGGATGAACGGTAAGAAATATATATATGTGTGTATGTTTTAATATTTTTTGATTTTTACGATGATGACCAAAACACTTAACTTTGTGAGATATGATTTTATTACCAGGAAAGAAAATACCCTTTGGATCAGCCTTGCTGACGTTTAAAAAAGAAAATTCCACGATTATATCATCAAAAAACGCGTGTACGTCAATAGCTATTTTCATGTTACTTTTATTGGTTTGTAAGTTTGCAAGCCTGCCTTTCATTTAATTTAGCTTAAACTTTTGAGCATGTAAAATGAACAAAAAAGTCGTAAATTTTTTAATCACACAAACAAACGTTGACATACGCCCACGGAATGATAATAATAAATAATAATATGTAGAGTATATTCCGTCATTGATAAAATTCGCATTAATATCTTTGGGTGTGATTGTGAATACTACCAAGCAATATTATTCCTTATTGCATATTCAGTTACCTCACGGGCATAGGTTAACTAAGGTTCAACTTACATAATTTACTTTTCTATCAACATTCCTCATCTTATTAAGTGGTATGCATAATAATATATGCTGCCGCTGCCCTGTCGCGTGTTTTTAATCGATGAAAAATTCTATTAATAAAACAAGAAATTCATTTCAATGAGCGAGAAAATAAAGAGATCTTGATTGCTTTTCGCATAAACATACATACCAATACCAATACCTTTCTATATAAAATGCCAGTAAATCACCCGAATACAAAGTGCAGAGTTCCATATATAAAAAATTATTAACTCACATAATGAATGGTAAGTTCTGGTAAATGTACAGCGCAGAATTTTCATTTTACAAAAGTTGTTATAAACATAAGACCAATTGAAAAAAAGCTTTATTTGTTATCTTCTTTGAAATGAGGAGATGCTGGGATTATTAAGTAATTAGTTCTTAAAAATGTAGTTGATCATGTTTGTTTTGTATATTATTGTCCTCTATGACATAAGAGTGTACGAGCAGAAGCTTCCTGCATTTTCAGTCAATAAATTCCTCGCCCAATCAGACAGAGAAACCAATGCATACACATAAATAATAATGTAATAAATATTTGATGAATACTTGCAAATAGTTGTAATAAAACAAGCCTTTGCATCATAACTGTCAACTTATTTTACTCGTATGCCTAATTATTATTATGATATGATCTATTGCCAAACAAATTCAGTTTAATACTTGAGTTGTGCTTACACATCATGTTGACTGGAAAATTCTCGCACGCATGCTTTTCATACATTATTATATGGTTCGCCATTCGCCAGCACGTAGCCTTCACGCTCTTTAGTAAGTCAAGGAAAGTGGCAATGTACCTACAAAATCTCTTCATTAAAAATTCTCCAGAACACAGAAATGTTGACGCTAAGAATGTCCCTAACCTTAAACTCTTCGCTCGGCGTCACTGACAATGGAATTTTAATAATAATAAAAATATTATGGAAAGAAATGGAAAAGGAAGTCAGCTTTACAGGTACAAATCACAAACCAGCCTGAAGCTACATTTGACCAAATCGACATAGCCATAAAATAATTGAGACAGGTCATGAGTATCTAATACAATACTTTTTTAATAATACTGTGGATCACTAACCCAGACGACGCGACAAAAACAATACAATAGGTCATTAAGGATTTTATGATGACTGGATCATGATTGAATACGAAAATATGACTTGGTAAATGGGGAAATTTGGAATCAACAACATCCTGTGAACAAATCATGTTCCTAGAAAATCCAGCGTTGTCAAAAGTTAGCGTGACACACTGTCTATAGATTTGGGAAAAAGTAGACTAATTAAAAATTTCTAAATCAATATGAGCTCATCTTTTTGGGATTTTATGCTGTCATAATGAAAAACTAGAAAAATGCTGAAAATACAATTTTTCGGAATTTGACTCCTGGGGTAATGAAATGCAGTCAACATTATGACAAACATGTGTGTTGACGTTTATACACCTCCACACAGGGAAATGACTACACCTCAACACCTCGCGCATATATGTTTTGTTACTAAAAACGAATAGAACATGCGAAAACTGCACACGTAAGTGTAGGTGTAAAAAACAGGTTTATTCTGGTAAATGTTTTTCGTCCTTTAACATCAAGAGTCTAATTTGACTTCCGGTTGTTGCATGCAAACTTATGAAAACAATCATATATTTCTAAAATCCTACATCAGTGAGCAGAAAAATACGTTTCCACATTTTATTGACGAAACGTAAATAGATATAATATATGAATGATGTAATATTAGTAAGCAAGGTAAATCGTAGATATGAGGGTACCGTGCCACTGACCTTCATCTCACTGCAACGTGTGTGTATAAAAGAATACGTTTCCACCTGCATCATCAGCTTCATTGTTGCTGATTCTTTGATCAATACCTATCATTGTTCTCGGTTTTTTGCCCTGTAATAAATGCTATTAACTTATTGGCTGTGCTGTGGTAAAAATAGAATCTACGAATTTAGCACCAAAATCTTATTTTTTCAATTAAAAGACATGCAAATCTTCTATAATATACAAGACATGTTCCACACTAGCATATTTTGTATTGTATGACGTTTTCGCTTCAATGTATGATTAAGGCAAAAAATTCACACGGAACCATCCTTCAAGAAATTTTATCTGATCTGTACCCATACCGTACTAAACGTATCAATCTTGCCTGACACATACGAGTGATTCATTCATTTACAACTGTTGTAATTCCATCAAACAAAATAAAATGATTTTTTTAAACTGACTGGATGAATTTTTTTGAAGCGCTGAATTCGATTTTAAAACTTTTTTTTAGAAAAACCTTCAACAAGTAACTCAAAAAAATATCGCAAAAAAATATATATTTTTAAAAAAACAAGCCATGAACCAGCAGATTAGATTAGCAAACAAATTGTCAAATGCAATGTTGCATATCAATACATCATAACTCTTCAGTTTCTTCATGTCACTGAAAACATTGACAAAGTTTTTCCCTCAACTTTGGGACAAGTCAACTAGCAAAAGCTAACAGGAGTATATGCCGGCATCATGCCAAGTGAACAGCATGTGTGGGTGTCCAGCAGGAGTCAAAGTGTTTTCCTTTATTTGTGGCATAATAC
>JAITYZ010002607.1:0-24892 GCA_027744595.1 Paronellides praefectus
AGTTATGAGAAAAAAACCCTATCGGGTCATGAAAATTTGCCAAAAAATAACAATTTTCATAAAATCTTTTGAAAATATTAGCTGATCTTCATGAAACTTGGGTTCAACATTGGTGTCAACATGGCGATGAGTGTAGGCCATGTTTGAAAAAAACGGCTTGCTAAACAAAAAAGTTGTCCCAAAAACCCTGTAGGGTTGTAAAATTATTTTTAAAAAATTGTTCACATATGGCATGTGACGTATCAATCTATGGCTATAATGGAGTAGAATACGAATTGACGAATTGAGTATAGCTAACTATATGTTGATATGAAATTTGTTTGAAATTGAAAATTTTATGTTTTTTAATATGTAATCATATTTTTCTAACTAATATAAATCACGAAACTTGGAAAAAACCTTTTGTTTTCATTAATAAACAATTTATTTGCGAGTAAATTGGTACATGATTTAAGAAAATCAGATGACAAATAAACGTTGCGCAGACTTTTTAAACCAGAAACCCCTACGGGTCATCTAAAATTATTAAAGGTAATTTTTTAAAAATTGTTCGCATATGGCATGTGACGTATCCTTCTATTGCCATAATAGAGTAGAATAAGAATTGAGTATAGCTAACTACAAGTTGATAAGAAATTTGTTTGAAATTAACCTTTATTGTTTTATAATAATCATAACTTTCTAACTAATATAAATAACTATTTTTCCCGGTCGAAGACGGGTGAAGATTTTTAGTTGATAAATAAAATTCAAAGCCTGTTTGTTGGCTATATGTTTAGACACCTTTGAAGCTAAATCCACCAGACTTGGCACGGGTACTATATTTGACCCGAAGTTATTTTAAGTTTCCTCCAATCCTATGTATGGTATGGAGGAAACTTTAAGTCTTTTCAAGTGACTAAATACATCGTGCAACATATCACTCGCAAGCATTTCGTTCAAAGCATTCCCGTCAAATATTAATTCTAAGTTTCCTCCCATTAGTTGGAGGGTTTGGAAGAAACATATTCCCTCCGTCTGACCGTCTGTGCCATAACTCGAGAACGGTTTCGAATTTTCAAATTCTGTTTTCGGCAATCAAAACCCTAGGAACTTTGAGTCGAGTCGGTGGAGTTTGAAAACCAAGCCATTCGCAGGGGTAAGAGGAAAATTTTATTTTATCGTGTAATTAGGTAGGAATGTTTTAATACTGAAGGAAAACCAAACCATAATTTATTCCTGGATATTACTGACGCACCCGGGCAACGCCGGGCACCCTTCTAGTATTATATAATTTTTGTAATTGTTTCAAAGGTAAAAAATATTGTTATCCTTTGCCATTTTCAAGTTTTTTGCCTAGTTTATACTTTTCACTTTTCCATGAAATTAAAATTAAATGATTTTTTTAACCAATAGCAACTATGGAAATTTTTTTGAATTTTTTTTCCAGGATTGCTATTGGTTAAAAAAATCAATTTCATTTTCACTTCACGTCAAAGTGAAAAGTCTACGGAGGGCATTTGATGTTATTCCTGATGATGAAGGCAGATTTAAAACCTTCGAAAGCTCGAAAGTAAGGCGTTATACTATTTTGCTTTTAAAATGTCATCCACTGTTACCGCAAAACTCCAAGACAGTTATAATTTAAGTAGTATTGTTATTGATCGAATATTCGACATATTATCTGATATATGTGAAATATCTACTGCTTCGTACCAATCATGTATTCAAATTTAGAAATTGTAAGAGACTTACAAATTAAGCAATTATGTTTTCCTTCATATCATAAAATTAAATATGTATTTTTTCCTCTTTAACGATTAATTTTTTACTTTTAGTACGATTGAGTACTTTTACTGAATTTTCTATACAAAAATCATTGATTTGTTAATCACTAATATGCACTTTTTAATTAACTGTGATTACAAACAATACATAAGTTTTTGCATAGGTGTAATGTCTTCTGCGTATGTAATGTTATGTAGTGCCAAATTTGCGCTGTGCAATATCATGGCAGTTTTACATGGTAATATAAATGAAGGCAAAGTAATTTTATGTCATCATACCACTTTAGCAAACTGAGTTCAGTAATAATATTTCGTGTTATTGTTTAAAAAGTTTTATGCAATTCGCCATGTTGTGGACTGTGTCTAAATGGGCTGAGTGCCTTCATAATTTAAATTTAACTGTTATCGACGCAATAATAAAATCACTTGCATCCTGACCACCACACACACAATGTAACATGATGCAATAATATGCAACTTGTGTGTTGTGCAGTTATGTGTGGCAATCGCAATAACAAAATGTATATTATATCTACCAATTCACGTGTGTATGTATTTTTATAATTTTATATGCTTTTGGCAAGACCTCTGCTGGACTGTTGCAGAAAAGTAGTCTCAAAATCCACAATAAATGTTTATACTCAACTCTTTCCCAGCATCAGCAGCAGCATGACTACTATTAATATGCGTAATTAACATAATAATGGTAATGATAGCAGTGAAAATTCTTGGAAACACGAATATGAACATTTTTGGGTACATGATGCATTATGATAATGTTCAAAATATAATTTTGGGGGATATTCTCTCATTTCAGTGTTTTCCTTAATGGATATTATGGACTAGACATTGCAGAATAAAACTATACACAAATGTGTGAGTATTCTCGTTTCTCCCTAAATGCTTGGGAAAGTGTGTATATGAAAATATTTCATAATTTTAGCCAATTTTCATCCTGTGCATTAACGGGAAATATGGGAAAGGTAAAGAAAAATTGCTTACATGTTACATAAACAGTTATTTTCTCATTTTCACATGTTTTGCTAAATAAAGTGGGTGAATACGTAGGCATGTATACTCATTGTCAGTATACTGCACTGGGTTGAATTTTGACCGACTTTTTCACTGAGGAAATTTGCATTTAAATAATTTTCCAATCAAATCAGGTGTGAGTTGTACTGCCACTAATGCTATTATTCTAACTTTAAAAGTGGAAAATCAGTACACATTTGCAGGAGAAATCAAACCGGAAAGTGTACCAATTTACAGATAAAGACAAGCAAGTAAGCAAGTTTGTGTATTCCGTGTATTCCCACGAGAGAGTCTCAAGTTTCCCCAACCATAACATAACAACTTGTGTGTGATGTGATGATGGCTTTTAGCTTCTTCTTTTGCGGTGGTGAAAGGTACAATGTTCAATGTCATGATGAAAGTCGTTACAGTCATCATCAACATATATAGCATCAGCATCATCATCATGATTATATCCCCAGAAAATTTGTTTTTCCTTTCTCCCTCTCCCTCCTCCTCTTGTCATTACCATCATCAGGGACAATCAGGTAATCAAATTAACAGCACGTCGTTCTCTGCACTCGACTAAGCAGATATGTATGGAGGACCCCATCATCGTCATCAATAACTCTCACATTTGCATACTTTCATATATACATTTACATACTCACGTGCTTGCTCCTATTTACTCAACAAATGCTTCATCCTCACCATCATCATCACCTTGCCATCATCATAATCGTTATTATCATCACACACACACACATACACACACACTTACCTACATACATTTTCTGTCATCATCACATCACCATACCATCATCACCACCTCCATCTAACGATGTGTTTTTCCTTGTTTTACCATCATTCTCACTCAAAAAACAGTGGCCAACTTTACTCGTCCTACCCAAAACCATAGCACACCGTAAGCATTCATTTCATACCAAAAAAACAGAAGCGCAACTTATGGATTAAATATGGTGTATATGGACTCCATATTATGGAGCAAAAAATAAAAAAGGGAAAAGCCTTTACAAAATTATTACTTGGCACACATGTTGTTGTACCCTTTGACTGGCTGTGTGCAAAAGCATTCGGTGGCTGATGATAAAAAACCCTTTGAACAAAAATATAAGCAAAAAGGATAGAAAATGTGTGTGTGTGTGTTCGTGAGAGAGAGGAAGAGAGGTAGAGTGTGAGATCCATCCATCCCCAGGGACTTTCCCATTTCTAAATTGATTCTTCTCTTCTATTTCCACAATAAAGGCTTATTAAAAGTGTTTGAGATAATAAAAGCAACCCATACATTATTCCACCTATGCATCGATGTGTAGGTATATAAAACATGTAGGATAAGAGATGACGATCATCATCAACACTATTTTTAAAAGGATTTATTTAATCACGATCATCATCATCATCATCATCAACTCTCTTTTTTGAGGGAAATGAAAAACTTAAACAAAAAAGGCGAAAAAACAATTTCTTCTTTGGTGTGCTAATAAAACTTGAAAAATACCCCATATCTGTGTACATAGCCATTGACTCATGGAAAATCCACACACTATATACGTTTTTAAGAAGTAGAGTTATGCAGGAGAGGCAGCAAGGCTGATGCTACTTGTAATACCAAACCGCATACAATAACACATTCACACAAGTTGCTGCTTCTGCTCCCTTTCTACTCAAAAGTGATTATAAGAAGGGATAATGGAAGCCCTGGAGGAAAAAAAGAAAAAAAGCTTTCGACAACACACCACTACCCAACATCAGGCTGGATGAGTGTTGAGGAGTTTTTGTTGAGCTTATTTCCTCTTTTCTCTCTCTCTCTCTCTCTCTCTCTTCAAGGAAGAGTGAAAGAAGAACAAAGCAGAAAAAGTTTTTTTTTCAAGGGCCTTTTCTTCTTACTTTACTCTATATACTATGCATACTACTGCTACAAGATTAAACTCTTTCAAAGCACACATTCTCTCTCTCTCTCTTTCAACATCAACATAATCATTTTTGCCTCTTTATACTCTGCACCTCCCACTTGCTCTTTTAAAAGCAAAAGTGTGTTCCAAGCTGTTTCTGCTCTGGCTGCTGATGGAATGTTAATTAGGCTTTAATTGCATATGATTACACCTTTTCCTCATGTGATGTGCTAGACACGCCATTATGTAAGTCACAAGGAGTAGTAGAAAGCTTGGCTTACAATTATACATTAGGTAGCTTTGCTATTAGAAAATTAGAATACTCGTCGGATATATATAATAGCATTGCATACGGCATGGCAATTTTTTTTACTCATTTCCATTCGTAACATAATGTGTGTGCATACTGCATACCTAAATCTATATATTATGCAGTGGGGTGGCGATATATTTTCTAAAAACATGTTATTTTAATTATGGGAGATGATTACAAGTGGATAAGTGCACTGGGGATAATATTAAATGAACAAAAATCAAAAAGAGTTTACGATGGCAATACCTATAGCTTCCCTTTCCTGTTTTCCGAGCCGACAGTCTGGGAATACAAAACTACTCATTATTATTATTATTATTATTATTAATATGCAAGCCATTTAGTTTGTTGATAGGGGTAGTATTGAAAGCGGCATGGGATTTTGAAAGAATGCTACATAATTATAAAAATACGATTTGACACGACACAAGTATGTCAATCCAAATGATGATGATGATGATAATAGGTCGGTTGAAACCTTTGATGGTGGTATGATGAAAACCGGGGGGATGGGGATGGTGGTGGTGATGATGACGATGAAAAAAGTATGGTAAAGAATGTAAATTAAGGATCAACAAGGATATATGTTTAAGAATAGATGTGAATGAATGAAGATGAGAGGATAAAAAATATGGAAAGAGGCTCTCCTCCTTTTTGGCACCTTTTCAATGGGAAGGTGCGTGCGAATGTGAAGAGTTTTTTTATGAAATGGAATAAAGAGAGAGCTTGTCATAAAAAATAAAAAGAAATCGTGCTTTTTCATGATAATGATAACTACCTACCTATATCATCTTGTGGCTTGTTAAACTTGTCAAGTGAAACATGGCAAATTGGGGCTGACAATGTGATTATATATGGAGCTCAAGTACACAGGTAGGTTGTAGGTGATAAGGTGATGATGTGATCTGAAAAAAATATATTTCATAGCCGCCTCCACCACCCACTAAGCACATTATACTACCTTGTCGCATCAATGTTCACATTCAAATTGCAAAATGTAATATGCTTGTATTATTATAATGAATGAGGTATTCATGCAGACATAGATTTTTTGAGGATAAAAAAATGTTATTAATTTGATGAACATGAAAAAAAATATGCAAAAGAGTGTAGATGTGGTGAAGATGAAAGGGAAATATAAATGTGTTGTTGGAATGGTCATGTTTCAAGTTGAATATGAGAGTGAAGCATAGGTATTATTATAAATACATTATATAATATATTGTATTTTGTATACCTGTATGAAAGTTGACACTACAAAGAGCAAAATGTGTAGTAGTAGCAGCATTAGTTCTCGTCGCAAGAAAAAAGATTTATCGTGTCAATGGCTTCCCTTAAACAAGTACGTTGTAAGGACGTTAGTAGGTATTGCATGGTAATAGTAATCGTGATGAAGAATTTTTTTTCGTGTGTAGGTTCCCAGCAGAATTTTAATGGAGTCATGTTCTGGCACACGGCAGCAGTAGTAAATATAATATAGTCTAGTCTTCCAGCAGCATACATTGAACATTGCATGCCCGGCCAAATGTGAATATGGAAATTGTATGGAGAAATAACACTGAAATAAAATTGTTCACTCTTTTTTCGCAAGTACAGTGTATAATATTTTTTTTTGTATATATTTTTTATATCGTTATTCTAACAAGTAAATTTGTAAAAACGATGGGTGTGCAATATGTAGAGTAGAAGAGTGCACACAATTACAACTTTTTTTTAGTTTTACCAGTTTGTATAGTAGTAGTAGTACAGTAAATATATAATTGTGTTGTGTGTTGTGAAGGTATGTGTTGTAGTAGTATGTTATTTTAACATCTATTAGTACATCAATTCATTTTTTTTTCAAATGGAATTTTTACTTTTTTGAAGGTAATTGTGTGTTATTGGTTGTTAAGTTTTGTAGGTACTTATAATAAAGTGGAATATCCACAAACTGGGAAGACCCACTCGAGAAAAAGAGAAGAAAAAAAGTTTTTTTTCTCTTTCTTTTTTGCAAGTGAATCCTTGAACAAGCAACGCTCATTAAAATATTTTTTTTGCTAATGTTTTTTTTAGATTCTCTAAAAAGGATAACATATTGTTTGTTTGGAGAAGAAGAACAAGAAGAAAAAAGTTGGATGTTTTGGAATGGAGTTTTATAAGAAGAATAATTATTAACTTGGTAGAGTTCATTGGATAGAAGAAGACAATGCAATTCAAAAACATTGCGCACGGTTTATTTGTATTATTATTTACAGGCCTTTAAAAATTCAATCCAGTGAATTGGTTAACTTCATATTCCATACTTTTCATCGCAGTCTAAGCCGACAAGAGATGACCAGCTGATAAAATACATTTTGACGCCTGGGTTTATTCCATTACTGTCGTCGAAACTTGTCAACTCGTTAACCTTTCCATTTTGCACTTCTTTTAAAAACTAATTTGAGTTTGTAAATTTATGTCCAATAATAATAACTGCTTAAATTGGTAAAAATTGAAATGTAACAGTTTAGGTATTACGTTTTTCAGACAGTTTTTTTATTATTTTTTTTTTGATTGAGTCATAATATTTCATGATCAACAACAGCGTTTTTACATGAATAACAAGATTGTATTTTTTTATGAAATGTTACAACAAAACAAGTAACATTTTTCTTCATCATTTCTATCTACTTTTTTAACCTTTTTTTATTCATTTTAACATCCAAATTTTGTTTTTGTTTTTTTGACAATAACAATTCAATAAGTTTTTTTTCGTTTGTTTTTTGAAACTATACAGAATTACCATAATCGCATCATTATCATTTTTTTATTAATATGATCATCATCTAAAAACTCCATGTTTTTGTAAACCGCATTATTGTTTATATTATTAATTAATTAATTATTACACAACGTTAAAACATTTTGTTTATTTTTTATTTATTTTTTTGCCCAAATCTAATCCATTCCATAGAAAATACACAATTGCAAAGCCAGCTCTGCAATCTTTTATTCTCTTTTCTTACAAGTGTAATAATAATAATAATAGTAATAATTATAATAATTGTAGTGTTTTTATTAATCTTTTGACTCTCACAATTTAAAAAAACACTTTTTATTTTATTATTTATTTTTTGCATAAACAATCATATTATTTTATTTTGTAAGTGCATCATTGTCATAATATTCATTGTAGTACTCAAATAACTATTATAATAACATTACATAGTCCGTCATCATCATCAAAAAGGTAAGGATAATTACTATAACTATAGTGTATTGTTGTGTATATACTTCAGACTCTCAATCAAACATACATTATAAATTTCCATGTATATATTACACCATACCTTCATTATATGTATACAGTTTAACTAACAATCTAAAAACAATCTGACTTTTTATTATTTTTTTTCTCGTAAAAAAATTGAATACTGGACACAACCGTTTTCACACCTGCTCCAAATTACCCCACCTCTCTCTTTTTGCACCTATCATTCATATTTACTATTTACACTTGAACCTCGCGTCTAAATCTACAAACCTACCTAAACGCGCTTTTAAATATATTATTATTGTAAGTTCATCGACACGAGAGAAAATGGCCTAAATACAATATTCTTACGTCAGCTTTAAAAAATTGAAGAGAGGAAATGATAAATTTTTGAAAAAGGGCCTGTGAAAACCTTCCCTACAACTCATCAACAAGAAATAACCAGAATGAGAATAAAAAATAATAATAACGCAATATTAAAATACATTTTTTACCGTTTTTTACAATTTCAACAGAAAAAAATATAAAGGCATTTTATAATATTTGCAACTATTCACATTTATTTTGCATTGTCTCTGTATTTTTTTATTCACGTCAAATAATCTACTTTCTCATCAGAATACAATAAAAAGTGTATTATTTTTTTCCTTTCTTTATTGTATTTTTATTCTCTTTTCTGTTCCCATTTGACTCATTTACACTTTTGTTCATTTCCAAACAAACTCATACACCAGGAAATCCTCTATAGACTCATTTCTTTGTTATTTTTCTGCTCTCATTTTTGCATACTTTAAAAAAAATTATTCTTATGAATGAATAAGTAGAACAAAACACACACATATAATAATACACAAACAGAGATGAGCTGATAAAAAAATTGTTATAAAATACGAGAACAATTCAAAATAAAATTACTTTTCATCTGTTTTGTTTTTCTGTTTTATTCACTCGTGTGTCTCTGTTGCTCTTCTGCTGATGATTTTTTTACACAGGCCCTCATAATTTTTAAAATAAACAACTTCCGTAGAACAGAAGCAGTGTAAAAAATTCTAACTCTATTTCTGCATATTATATAAATATTTCTCTCGTGTGGATAATGAGATTATGGAATGTGTAGTTGAATAAAGTAATCAAATATTATATACATATTTTTTACTTGTGAGCAATTTTTCTCTTTTCTATATTTTTCCCTCGTTTGTAATATTCCTTATATATAAACCTTAATCTATGAACATGTCAGGAAGTAAATGTTGGGAATAAATTTTCCCCAGTAGCAGCGTTAAATACCGAAGAGGGAAATAAAATACGAGTGGAGTGAAAGTATCAGCAGCAGCAGTAGTAGTAGAAGGTGGAGCAGTAAAGAAAGTAAAACATTAAATAAATCGAAGATAAATAGACACACTGACAAATTTTTTGAGGTAGGTGTAAACATGGAGGGAAATAAAAAGAGATGAGAAAAAATATATAATGTTATGTGTGTGTGTAATGCATGGGCACACAAAATGGGATGGGTATTAGGTTGATAAAATAAAATGTTGCAGAGGAATTAGGAAGTGTAATACTTTTGAGATTCTCTATCTATCATGGAACATGAAAGAATGAGCAGGCATTGAAGTGAATGGATGAAGATAAAAATAAAACTCTGCAGAGAGTGTACACTTTTGTGTCTTAAATGAAAAAAAGAAGAGAAAAAGAAGAAGAAGAAAAATTCACGTAAGATTACACTTGATGTCGACAATTTTTTTTTTCTTTTTCGACATTTTATCAGAAGAAAAAGAGTGAAAATAAAATAAACTCACTCTATGCCGCATTCATGGTACTCAAAGAGAAAAGGATTTGGAGAAAGAGAAGGGAGAAAATGCAGAAAAGGGAAGAAAAAAGCACCGCGCAGACACACAAAACACACATGCCAGTTGCCACGTTTTTACTTTTTTTCAGAAATTACTGGTTTGAACGTGAAGACACTCGCACATGTGGCAAGTAGGTACGTAAGTAAGTAAAAAATAGAAAGAAGAAGAGAGTGAGTTAACTATACTAATATATTGAATAGAAAATAGATGTACCTTTAAAAAAAATAAAGAGTAGAAGAGAGAGACAGAGAGAGAGGGAGAGTTTATAAAATAGAGAGAAAAATAAAGAGAATTGTAACATTAGTAGAGAATTTTTATCAGAAGAAGAAATCCAGTGCACAAGTTAAAGTAGCACAAGATCAAATTTACAAGGAGAAGAAGAAGGCAAGGAAAAATACAAGACAGGACAGGGTGCATGATCATCAGGATCGTCAGTGACGGCACATCATCAGAAACAGCATCACTTTCATGACTCATGAAGCTCTCTTACTTGTGCTCAAGCACCATATTGATGATCATGTTCATGCTGATGATGTACCAGTATTACAGAGAGAGAAAGTAGATAGAAAATAATAGCTTTATATCATCAGGTCTCTCTCGCACACACATATTATATAGCTTGTGAATAAGAAAAAAGTGTACAATTGCAGGAAAAAGAGCACTTGAGCCAAAAGGAAAGGGATCAAGAGCAAAAATGTGTTGTGTACAGATAGACAGACAGACAGAAGGAAAAAAGAGAAAAATAAATATACTAACATTTTCATGTATTTATCTCAATGCATGCATGTGTGCACACATTTACAACAACAACAAAAGTTTTTTTAATCAGACAACTGGAGTATAAAAAAATACTGCCTAAATATATTTATTTTTTCGGCGAGGATGATAGTGATAGCACTGCAGTAGAGTATTTTTTTTATTTTCTTTTAAGAAAACATGTATAATTTATAAAGGATAAAAAAAGAAGAAGAAGAGAGAGAGAGAGAGAGGATATTTTTATACCGCCACAGCAGACACACATCACAATTTTAGATTAACAAAATAAAATCAGCCTAATTTTAGATTATCAGTCTAATTTTACGTTGAAGGATGAAATATAGCTTGCTATTTTTCTTCTTATTTTTTGAATGATGACGTCAATCACAAGAAAAATCCAGACTAAAACAGAGTGTATTACACTTGTGTGCCTTTTTTTCTTTCTCTCTTGTCCTTCCTCCCATTTTCATTTCATTCTCACAATCAGGGTAAAACCGGCCTTGACTCGACTTGGCCCTTTTCCCCTGATTGGAATCATTTATTTGTGTGTGGAATGTGGTGGAAATGTAGAAGAGAAAAAAAAGAGTTGGTTTATTTATTTATTTTTTGAAGAAAAAAATATTTCACGGTTGATTTCGTGCATGCATGAGCCAGTCTTGTTGAGACATGCAAAAGGGAAAGAATATCATAAATACAAAATATTGTAGAACAGAGGCATGTGCTCATTTGCGGCTGGTGGTGGTGATGGTAGTCGAGAAGTCGGTGTGAGAAAAAGAAAAACGGGAAAATAAATATTATTGATTGTTGGAAGAGAGGGAGAAAAAGAAGCGTGTTATGTTTTTCGTGTAGACACTCAGATAAAAATCTATTATAGCTAAATAAGCTGAATGGAATTTGTCAATCAGGAGAAAATGTATTGAGCATGAATATTATGGCAGTAACTTTGGATGATTATTGCTTTTGATTCTGATATTTGTGGTGGTGGTGGTGAGGGTAGTTTGAGATGAATTTGGAAAGCAAATGTAAAAAATATTATGTAAATGTCATGTAATCTATAGCAGCAGTCACGTCACGAGAGAGATCTGATATTATTGGCCGCAGCAGCAGTGGTTTGTCGTTTGATGATGGGAAATGTCACTTTCCCCATTTTTTGTAGGTTATCTGCTACGTTATGATATCATGGATAGAAAAAAGTGTACCAAGTGTACAAAAAGTTCATGTATTTTTCCCGAATACCAAATTCCAGGAAACAAAGGATAATAATAATGGGTATAGGATATATATATGATGCTCAATTCACGTGCATTAACTGAAAAGGTCACTCCTTTTAATTAAATGTTTATCAACGCATTTTGTAGATAAAAAATTATATTTTCCTGCTCAACAGCTTTGTTTAAAGCAAACGAATAAAAATGTATCGGCACATTTTCTCAGCCTACCTTGTACCAAAATAGGTACCGTAAAAACTCGTATTTTTTCCTTTTTACCTTAAAACCCTCAAAACGATATTATTACGTTATTTGGCTACAACAGATAACAAATTTCCCATACCTGTTTACACAAATTTCCTTTTTTCTATCCTCCCACTACTACTGTCGGCAATTCTCTGCTGCCACATCCACCATCTCCTCCACCACCACCACCTCTACTTCTACTGCATCTTTGGTTTTTTCCACCAAATGCAAAGCCATTAGCAATCAAATCGGATATTTCATTTCTTGTCCTCTTTTCTCTCTCTCTCTCTCTCTCACCTATCACTATATTAGAGCATCCTTGATACTCTCAACTTCTATGCAGATCTTTCTCACCATCACGTAACGTTTTTTTATCCCTTTTCATTCAACCAACATCCTCTTCTCTCTCTCTCTCTCTACATATATTTCTCTCTTCTGCAGACATGCTAGTTTTCCACCATTTCTAAATGGTTGACTGACTGCCAAAAAAAGAGGAAAGCTTGAAAGTAAAAACGTACACACGTTGGATTTCTGTAGATGAAACGTTATTATTACTTTTGCTCAAATATACAAAACTTGTATATTTGGCGAAGGACTCATCCTCTCTTTTTTATAACAAGCTCTGTATATAAAACATATACCTATGTTGAAGGTATGATCCCTATTATATCATATCTTCCTGTTGTAATACGTGCGTGTGTACATACATATCATACGCCTGTGTGTACTCTGATGCCCCAAAAGAAAGAAAGGAAGCAGGCACATTTTCATACATTAAAAAGGGTTCTTTCTCTCCCCCACAATCGATTTCTCTTCGTCTTTTTTCACGTATTTCTCCTTTTTTCTCCGTATATTTTTTTCTTTTCACTTCTTTGTTTTCTCATTGCTCTTCCTCTTGTTCATATGCATATGTACAAGTGTATATAGGATTTATGCATAAAAAAAGGAAAAAAAGTAGGTTTTTTTGTCTTTTTTATATTAAGAGAGGAAATGGAAGAAGACTGATAAATGTATATACATTTTGAGCTTGTGTTGTTGAGAAGCCGAGTCAGAGAAAAGGGATGACTCTCTTCAAAAAGGCATCATCAACAGGGAACAATTCTATCTTCTTTTCTTAAAAGAAAAAAAGTGTTTTTCTTTTCAGTTTTGTACTTTTTTCTATCTTTGCAATAGCATCATACACACATTTTCAACACACACAGAGCGAGAGAGACACCGCAAAAACATGTATGTATAGCATATTAGATGGATTCCCTAGAAAGCAGCAATGAAAAAAGAAAAAAAAACTTTAAAAAAGTGAATTGTGTGCGCGCATCTGCTATCTCTTCTCTGCTGATATTGCTCTCTTCTTGTTGTTTTCACACATGATGCATTCACTTTCTCTTCACTCACTCATAATATTATGTAAATATGTATCGAGTTTTTTTTCTTCCTCTCCTTCTGAATTCCGTATTCTTCAAGTTTGAGAGTTTGTTGAGTACATCAGTACACAAAATAGAGTGGAAAACTTGCAAACAAAAATAGAAGTTTTTTTTCTTGTCTTCTCTTCTTCTTTTTTACAAGTCAAGTCACAAGTTTGCCGAGTCTGTAAGAAGTGTAGTGTGCTTGAGGATATATCGAGTGACTGGTTGACTTCCTCCTTTTTCCCAATTTTTTATACTTTTGTGTGTGTTGTTCTTTTGTACACAAATATTCTTGAGAAGGATTCTTGAGTCGAAGAAGAAGAAGAAGAAGGAGACAAGGAAGATGAATACAAATAGAGTGTGCTGTGTGTATCCATTTATTTACCTTGCCTTGTTCAATATTACAAGTGTATTTCCGCTTTGTACTCTTTTCATTTTAAAATTTTCCTTAAGACTGCTCTTCTTATGCTGTTCTTGTTCTCTTTCTTTTGCTCTTTCTTCGATCTTCAAATTACAAAAACAAGTGTGTTTTCTTCGTCTTTTCTTTTTTTTCACAATTGCTTTGATTCTGAGAACAAGTTAAAAAATAATGTGGCATGTGTGTGTGTAAAAAAATGCCGAAACAATTACCCTTCTCATTCTTTTCTTTTGTTTTAGACAAGCTTTCTAAGAAAAAAATGAAGATCTAAAAGATCTGTCTTCAAAATGATTCACTTTTTATTCTTATAAATTTTTTCTGGGTTCTAAATACAAAATAAATTGAAAGCATTTTATCCCCTTCTAAAATAAATACGTAAAACATGACTGACTATAGTAATATGTCTTCATCTTGAAACTTTTTTTCGCATCTCCTTTTTCTTTTTTCTTTCTTCTTTCCCTCCGTATTTCATAACATAATATATTTGATTGATGCTAAGCATTAAAAAATAAACAACTCACTTTCACTCATCCTCATCTTCAAAAAGAGATATAAGCTGATTTTACACAATTTATTATTTTGTGTGTGTGTGTGGGTGCATGCATGTGTGTATAACTTGTATAATCCAAACTTATGGCGCAGCAAAAAACTATAATACTATTTTCACATTACATTCCATCATGTCAACTTGCATTCACAGGAAAATACCAACTACCGCCACAACAACAACACACACAGCAAATGGAGTGTGTTTTGTAGCAGCAGCACCAACAGCGGTAGTAGTGGCGTATATTTTCTAAACATATCTTTCGCCAAAAAACAAGAAGAAAAAATCTCCTGATTTTATTTTGTTTCTTTGGATGTACTTTTGTTATTATTAGTATTTATATATATTGTATTTCCTCTATACTGAATGCTCACACACACAAACAAGAAAAGAACAACAACTGGTGCTACACTACTGCTGTTGTGCTGCTGATGATGATGACACACATTTTCTTAAATGTAAAATGTATGGAAATGTAATGTGCCCTTTTCTGCCTCGCTACATTTATATCTTCTTCCATTTTCCCCAGAAAGTAAAAAAAATAATTCTCATCATTCTCTCTCTCTCTCTCTCTTTCCCTCTCTATGTTTTTGTGTACATGCCTACTTTTTTATGTATATCTTTTTTTATTCTTCTACATTTTAGGTTCGTAGTAGTACTTTCAAACAACTACATATTTTACTTTAGTTGAATTTATGTAAGTGGTTTGGTAAGATGGTGGGGAGGGTATGCTGCTTCTGCTGTAGTGTTTGCTTGCTTGCATCATTCCTTCTTTTTCCCGGATAAAAAGTAAAGTAGGTATATAAATATATTTATATATAAAATATATATACTAAATGTGTATATATATAGGTATATAAAATATGCATATATACTAAAGTACTCCACTGCTACTACTCATCTGCTGCTATGCTAAGCTGCGAGAAATAAAAGTTGAAGAAGAAGCTATTTGCTGCCTCTGGTATTATGTGTGTGTTTGTGTAATGTAGAAAACGGGTTGGTTGTTTTGTAAGTTGGTAGAATTCACTCTCTACTCTCAGGTTCATACAATAGGTATACCAACATCTTTCTTTTCTTGGTGAAAGATCACATTGTCTCAATCTAATGTAAAAATACTTACTTGCACTCTTTCAAAGACATACATATATCCCTACACACACACATTTCACTGCTGCTCCTCCTCAGTTTTACTTACTCAGCCAGTATTATACTTTTTCTCTTTTTCAGCTTTTACCATCGGCAAAAGTAATACTACCATCCATCCACCAGCAAAGAGAAAGAAATAAGTAAGTTAAATATTTGTAAGCAGAGCAGTCAGAGAGAGAGAAGAAAAAAGGAGGTGTTTGCATAATGTGTTTCTTTTTCTACCCAGCATTTTTTTATTCCTTCCATCTTTTTTTCGCTGTTTAATGTGATGCGATGTGTGTGTCTGTTTGTGTGTGTGTGTGAATGAGGATAGGTATAAAATATAAGTGTACTATGTGTACAAGTCTTTTTCTGTCTTGATCCGAGAGTACATAATTTTTAACCTCAAGGCATGTATCTTGTTGGAAGAAAGCGAGTGCTCACATCCCATCAGCGGCACAAGTACAAACACACACGAAATTATATACGAGCCGAGTTTTTATTTTATTTTGTAAGTGTGCCCGTTCTTCTTTTTATTATTTTTTTTCTACGTTTTCCCTTCGTGATAGTATTTATTTCATCCAAGTATACATATTATTTTTGTTGTGTGTGAAAACAGAGAGAGAGAGCAGGGAGATAGGGAAACATGCTATCTGAGTAATATCATTTTCAATGTTGTTCTTTTGATGCCGGCTTCTTCTTTCTTCGATGAAAAGGTAAAAATGGAAATTTAATGACAGAAAAAAGGTCAGAAAGGACAATATAGATATTACAGGCATTTTATCTATGAAAAAGGGGTGATGATAAGAAGAAAATGAGAGGGAAAAAATGTATAGAGGTGTGTATTTATATATTTTTTTGGTTTTTAATGCAAAGCATGTGAATAAATAGAGTACAAGGTAATACGAGAGAATATGAGTACAAAAAAGCACAAGAGAATAGATAAAATGGCAAATAAAATGTATCGTCTTTTCCTTAAAGGTAATTTAATGTAAATTTTCTTCCTCTGTCTTCCTCCTACTTGCTGCATTATCACTCGTTTTCTTTTCTTTTTTTCCCTCCCGACAATTTATTGTAGTAATAAACGCTGGAATCAAACGATATACGTATGTATATTATACACCTATACGTATATATATATTATGCGGTTTTATAATAGTTATTTATGTATACGGGAATTTTTTAAATCACTATTTAATTTTTTTACGACGACTCTGTAAATTACTTTTATTATTAAACTTTATTTGCGAAAAATTATTATATGGATAGCTAATTTTTATATTTATTTTGACGTTACGTGTAAACCCGCGGCACTCTTTCCTTTCTTAGAACCCTTTTAACTCTTTTTTATCATTCGTCTTCTTCTTCTTTGAGTTTATTTATCTTTTTTTTATTTTCCCTACTTCAAAGCATCAACATTACAATCCAAACAAACATACATAATAAATACTTGGCTAAAACTACCTATCTAAAATGTATATACTTTTTTAAAACTATTTTTCTATGGCCTGATTTTTTAATATTTTATTGCTTTCTTTCGCTTTTCTCAACAGTGTACCAACAGTATTTAAAACGTGGAGTAGTAGTAATAGTAGTAGTATGCATACTAGTAGTAGAACAAGTACATAGTTGTCGACGTCGTCGTCACAAAAAAAACCAACAGCCAATCATCATCTGATGTAGGTTTTTTTCTTCATATTTTTTATTTCATAGAAATTTTTTTTCCGGAAGCGCTTTTGTTTTCATTCTCAAAAATGTTTAGTTTTTAAGTACATTTTCTTAATAATAATTAAACTAATTATTCTCTTTTGTTTAAAATAAAGAAATAGTTTTGTGTGTGTTTAGTTTACTTTTTTTCGGGAAAAAAATCTATATATTAAGGCCTATAAACAGCAATAAAATTTAGTTGAGATTTTGAGATGGCGGAAATGTTTATTTTTTTATTTTTTGTGTTAATTTCTTTCTTATTTGGGTTTATATGGAACTAAACCTATGTACCTACCTGTATTTATTTAATTAATTTTTTTCCAAGTCGGATGGTTTTTTTTCAAATTTTGCTTCCAACTGCCGTTCCGAAGAAAAAAACTGGTCTCTAACCCTTCTATCTCTCTAGCTAGTTTAGTAATTTGTTTTTTTCTGTAGTAAGATTGCAACACGGAGTAATAATATTGTACTGTATACACACAACAACAATGCTTTTAATTGAGAAACATTATTGTTATTATTTTAGCAAAAAAACACAAATTTTTTTTTGTTTGTTTTTTATAGTAAAAGATGTAATGTTAATTTAATTTTGTTAGTATTTTTAATTGTTTTCAATCGAATACATGGTTATTTTCGATAAACGGTCGGTTTTCGTTACTTGTGTTTTCGACAACGCTTTGGTTTTCTAGTAATTTTTATTATGAATATTAATTAATTAGCGCAATATTTAATAAAGTGCATATTTATCCAGTAAAATGCATATTATTATTATTATTATTATTATTGATGCAGTATGAAAACCTACAAACTATACACATGTACCTTCTCTCTACCTACCTATTATAAATAACTCTAAAAATCTACACAATACACAAATTAATGATTATTATTGTTTGTCTACCTACCTATTTGATTACGCTAAGATTTCGACGAAGACGATGTAACGAGTCATCAACGAGTTTTGTAAATTTATTTCTTACTTATTTCTATATTTTTTAAAGTTATTAGATAACCAGAAGAAGAAAAATTGTTTCGGTTACACAATTTTTTTACAGAGAAATACAAAACCAGTTACCATTTAATTGTTTTTACCAAATGCAACATTATTATAATAATAACCTTTTTTAGGACAGAGTTTTTTAAAATTATTTTACTAACTTTCTTACATTATTATTTTTTCCTCTTGGAAATGTCTTCTTCTTTTTGCGTCATCAGCTCTCTATTTCTTGAGCTCCGAATGCTCCAAAAAAACAGCTTCTTGTGTAATGTGAGGTTATTCGAAACTTGATCCTATCCTTTTTCCTCGAGTCAAGTCACGATTGATCTTGTTGTTCCTTTACAAGCGATAAGAGAAAATGCTTTTTTTTGTATCAGCCAAGATGAATTGAATTTAAAGTTGAAAAATATGGGTATAATAATATCGTCTTTCCCACTTCCGCTTCCGTTTTATATTTTTCGTCGCCGCAAGAAAACGTGTAACCAATATTATGGGAGCTTTTTGTGCATTTTCTTTTTGAAGAACGAACGTATGTACAACAATACTGTTTTTTTCCAGGGGGGATATATATTTATATAAACGGAGGATATTTTTTTTTGTACACACGCAAGCGTTCAATATCAATTTATATATCTCTTGTCAATGCAAATGTAAATCGCACAAAATGTTCTGTTTACATTATTGCTGTTGTTGTTGTAGTTGTTTCAATAAAGTCAGTCATCCAGAGCAGAAGCACCCATAAAAGTTGTACAACACTTTATATGACTTTTTTTCGCTACTACACTTTTTTTATGGTGATAAGGAAGAAAAAGTAACATAGGTATTTGTAGTCTGTAGTAAGTACACCCAACTTGTTTAACATGTTTGTGTACAACAGTATTATACGTATTATTATAGAGCTTGTCATCATGTCATGTCTTGTTTGTGCACAGCAGCGAGCAAAAAGGGAAAATTGAAAGAGTCATCGAAAGAGTGAAATAGGATGACTGGGGGACAACCAATTAAATGCAGTAGCAGAGCAGCACAGTAATATTCGTTGCAGTGAATGTTTCAAGAAGAAGGTTAAAATATTTTGTGACGAGAGGAGGAGGACGACGACGATGGTGAAGCAACTTGGCTGGCTTCAGAATAATAATAATAATAATGACGACGACGACGTCAAGGATGATGATGAATGCCAGTCGTCTATGATGACCACGATCGTCTCGTGATATTTTTATTTCTTGACTTGCTCAAAACGCTCACATTCGTTTCAGTTCTTCTCTCTAGCGATAAGGGAGACAAGTCAGCAATTTTTATAGAAGGGCGATGACAGGGAAAACATCAACGGAAGAGTTCATTCATATGTCTTTGAGAGCGTAAATGCTAGTCATGTACTTTTGTATACTCCTTCTTCTTCTTACTTTCTCTTGTTCTCTTTTCCCTGCTTTTATTTTACTTTGCTGCTGTCGCATTCATTTTGAAAAAAGAAATCTTTCTCTCATAGGCTTTTTTAAACATTCTGTTTTGAGAGAAAAGGGATACGAGATCGGCATTTTTATGATTTGCAAAATTTCCAGTTTCTTTTTAAAAGGTACAATAATAATAATGGTTTATGCATTGCATATTATATAAGTCACCATAATAATATGTAGATATACACATCGAATTTTTTAAAAGAACTGCTGTTGTTGTTAATGCTGCTGCTTACAGTTTTCAGAGTTTTTTTTGCGTAGTAAGTTGTATTTTTAGAATTATTATTATTATTATTATTCAAGTAGCACATGAGAACAAGGGGGAAAGCGAGAGACAAAAAAAGATCAGTTTTGTTTTTGTATTTCAACGAATATATTTTTTTGCTGACTTATCTGTTCTCTTTTGTTTTATATTTATTTTCTGCTGAATTTTGAAATTTAAATTGTTTCCTCCTCTTTTAAATTGTTAAAGTTGCGCTGCTTCCCTCCAACCACTCGTTTTTTTTTTGTTTTACAATTTACACTATAAATATATTTGTATATCTATATTTTTATTGTTGTTGCATTTGACTTGGTAGAGGATGGTAATCTATTATGGAGTGTGGTTTTGCATCACGTTGTTTTGTTGTTGTAGATGAATAATATTTTTTTGTCCTCTTGTTTTTGTTGCTGCTTTTAAAAAGATTGCATATATTTGATTAGGATGCAGGACATGTTTGGATTACATGTTGTTTCTTCTTTTATCTTTCCAGGGAAAACAGAAAATTTTAATAAGTCTTCTTGTATTTATATGTCGCTTTGCTGTTGCTTTTTTTGTGGTTTGGTTGGTTGTTGTTTTTACTTTGAGTTGTTGTTGTTACTGTTGCTCTACTTATCTTTGTTTTTTGACTGTGTGGGTTTTTTTATCATTTATCATCATCTTCATCATAATAACAAATTTTATTTTTGGTTATTGTATGTAATATGAGCTTTTCCTTGATGTTATATGCACAAGTGCATATATCTTATCCAGAGATGAGGATGGTGATGGTGGTAGATGATGACATAAACAACATCAGTACAACTACAAGCCAGGCATGTCGATGGCCTCTTTCACGTAGACTATAATGACCCATAGGAAGTAGAGCAAAAGGATAAAGTCCATAGCACAGTAGCAGAGGAATATTTTGATCGTCATGCTTCGAAATAGTGACTCATTCTTTTGTGATACTGCCAGTACGACGGATGTCACGATGATGACCAGTGCATAGGTTACAAAGACCCAGACTTTTGCCGCTATCTTGCTCTCCTAAAAAATGGATATCAGAAAAGAAGAAAAAAAACAAAAGAGAACAACTTGTTATTAGAAAGTTTTATATTATTATTATATTTTATTATCATATTATGCTGCACATATACATAATGTAGTAAATGTAATATATTATGAATGTGACCTATGTCATTTTTATTGGATTAGGTAGGATGATGATAGTAGTGGTATCTATGTTGTGTCTGTGTAGAATACTGATTATCATTGTTGTACTAAGGACAATTCCTATGTACACACTGTGTACATAGAAAAATGCAAGCACTCTCTCATTTTATTTTATGGAATAGTGAGAGAATGTGTGTGGCTGTGATAGACCAATGTTGTGTCAACAAATAAATGACAGTGCAACTTTTTTGTCTTTTTGGGTTACGGATAGCCCGAAAAAGAAGGAAAGTGGGACACACGACAATGTAGTAAGTAGTCCGCTGCTGCACAAAATATCTAGCCCTTTGATATTTTTATAAGAATAATAATAATAATGTAGGATATCATCCCATTTAAGGACAATTTTTCTTGATATGAATATCAAGTAGTGTAAATGTACATGTGTGTGCAAGTAATAATGTATATTGTGTATAATGTGGGTGGTAGCATGGCATGATGAGAAAAAAAGAAAAGAGGGGATAGTTATTTATCATCCAATCCAGAGGATTTTGTACAACCGGACAAGAGGAGCTTAAAGACAGAAAAAAAGTAGACATGTACAAACGTGACATGCACATCATTTCTTTTGTATCAACTCCACTACAGTGATTCCTCTTTAACAACATTGTTAACTTTTTATTATTATTATGATTTATGTAAGAGGGCTTATATTATTGCTACTACTGCTGCTTGTAGTGAAACTACTTGTAGTACTTTGAAAAGGTTGACATAATTCGGAGAAAAAAGAGTGAAATCGTGGTTATTACCAAAAGAGCTTTTTGTAATAATAATTTTCAGTTACAGAATTGGATTTTGTTGAATACACAAAAATCAGGAGGGGGAACAAAGATGATATATGATGATGAATTATACGGGTGTATTGAGCTTATAGTTCACATTGCCCCAGTACCGCAGTTTTCCTTTAAAACACACACACACATGTAAAATATTATGCATGCATGTGTGTAGAGATTTCCAACAAGCAATGCAGTGCCAATTACCCAGAGACCTTTGTTGATCGTCCTCGTATTGTCGGTGTCACGTCAGGCAGACGTAATAAATGCCGCACAAGAGTAGAGAGCGGATTGGATAGGAAGAACAAAGAGGAGAGATTTAAGCTGACTAAAAACAGTAGTGATCGGAGAGAGGTAGTGGAAATGTAGGGAAGCTTATCATCGTATTATTCAGTGTTACGCACTGTTGAGTCTTCTCCAGCGAGTGGAGTATACAGTGAAGTTGGAGCATAACTGCCAGAATTTCACATGACTTTTTTTATGCATGTGAAATTTACATTATGTATTGCGTGTATAGCTCTGTATTAAATTTGTATCATTATTATTATTATCATCATCATCATCATAATACGAACAGGGAATACGAGGAAATTCCACATGTAACCGATCTTCTTCCGCTTGGATTCCCTAAACCTCATCATTATCATCATCATCATCCTCTGCATCCATCCCCGCAACCTGCCAATTCTCTTTTACACACTGGCGTTGATGTAAATACCGAGAATGCGAAACGAGAAATGATAGCATTCGCCGTCCAAAACATAACTGCACACATTCCTTCCATATTCCATTTACCAAATTATGGCAAGTTAAGCCCCAATTGTACAGTCATACATATTTGTGCTGCCGATTCATCTCCTTGTTTTAGCTTCTGCGTGTGTGCTTCACACGAGCCTATTAAAAGTCTAGTGAAAATATTCACCTTCTGCATGACATGTCAGTGTGGTCAGGTTGGAATAGAGAATGGGGGAAAACGAAACAAAAAAGCTTGCAATATATGCAAGGTGTTATCGACATCCACTTGAATGGAACAGTGATTTGAGGGGGAGGGGGCGGAAGTAACGGGAAAAACAAGATGAGCAAGCAGAGTTATGTTCTAGAGCAAGTAGAGAGCAGAACACTTTACAACAGTTGTTTACTGTGGTTTTTGAATGGTGATGATGATGATGATGATGATGATGATGATGATGATGATGATGACGACGGTGAGAATGAAAAGGTGAAAAGTATATTTTTTTTATCAAAGGTATTCCTCTTTCATCACGAGAGAGAGACAACTAGCCTGCCTTCACAACATTACACAACAACGACTAGTTATGGGATTCCATCACAGCACAGGATGCCGGCTTTTTTTCTTTCTATTTTCCTTCTTTCTCTCTTTCTCCTTATTAAAAAAAACAAGTAGGGTAGAATATTATTTTATATTGTTATGATATGATGTTGTGTGGAATAAAGACTTTTTTCTGTGTCTACATCCGCTGCTACTCTGCTAGCTTAGTGGTGGTATATATAGTCGTTTGTAGTTGGTAGTGTAACCTCGTTTACGCGTTCATATGCCCATTCATATTATTATATGGCATGTCGTAGGTCTCAGTGATAAAAAATTTAGTGAAAAAAGTTGACTTTCTCTTACATTCAACTCATTTTTCTTTTTCCTACTTTCCCTTCTTCACTTCCAGTTGGTTTCTAGGTTTATTTTACATGTCAGCATATACATTGTACATACATGTGTGTGTAGTTTTGGGAGAATAATGAAAATGCACGATATTATTATGTGGGATTGCAATTTTTGCGTGTGTGTGTGTGTACATGTATTTGGGTAGGCATTCTTATAAAAACTGCGTTTTTTGGGCTTTGTACTTTTTGTAGGTAGATGGGTCCACATTCCTCGGCTCACAAACACCCAAATTTTGTACCAAACGAAAACCACATCAACTACCACACTCTACTGCCGCTTTTTTCCATGATAACCAGGAGGAGAAAAAAACTAACGATCATATTCGGTAGAGAGAGGGAGAGAGAGAAAAAGCCAACAAAAATGTAGCAAAAATGTATGTGTTTTTTGAACGGTAAATATTTGATGTTAAATTACACAATATTCAGCACACAACAGAGAGAGAGAGAGAGAGAGAGACGGTCGTGTATGTAATGTGTATAATACACACGACATGCGTTGTCGTCGAGAACTATGCAAATATATAATAATATCCCGTTTTAAATGCTTTTTTGCGGCCTAATACTTTTATCACACACACTACACACATAATATTATATCATATCATGTAATAACCCAAAAATCATAATAATAATAACCCCGAAAAAAAATTATAAGTATAAGCACATAGTAGAAAGTTGGGACGTTAAGTAAATCGTATTTTTGATAATTCATTAAAGAGTAGTTTATTACGTGATTACTCGACCAGCCTGGTATACAAAAATTTTCTCCGCCTTTCTAAATTTTTTGTTCTTTCCCAGAATAAAAATGTTTTGCCTTCAAATTAAATGCACGCGTATATAATACAATGTGTATGTTTTTGTGAACAGATTGCGTGCTTTTTCTCATGAAAATTATATGTAAAGTTAAAAATCTTCGCTATTCGCTATCGTGTTTGTTGTAAGTACCTTTTACAAAGTTAAAACTTTTTTTTTGCTCAATTTCAAGGTAAAATGCTAAACTTTTTACAAAAAAAGGTAAAAAAAAA
>JAITYZ010002608.1:0-27014 GCA_027744595.1 Paronellides praefectus
CTGACACAATGAGTTCCACACACATAAAATTAATATAATTAGGCACGTTTGTCTTGGATTCCACATTGCCACGAATTGTGTAACGATACGACTGCAAGTTCCATGCAGTCGTATTTGATCACCACAATGATCTCTTTTGTGTTAATATTTAGCAGAAAACGGGCAATTTTGTTGGTGCACACAACATTGTCACCGAAAGTAATTTCGAAGGTAGGTGTAAAATGTTTTGGTGTAGTCCGTGTGAATAACCATTTAACTAATTCAAATCAAATAGTAACGCAGCACAATAAAAAATGATTAGAACAAGGCCTTCTATCCCAAGTGCCAATGTCTAGTAATGTATGTGGTAGCACATTGAATTTTTTTTACGCGACCAGATTTGCTTCATCAAAGAAGTGTGTGTTGTCAGTTGAGTTTTAACATAAATTATTTGCAACAACAAATAAATTTTCTACATGCTTGGATTTTGTATGCTTTGGAATTTGAAATGGGACAACTGATAACCAATATACAGTGCCATACTGCATCACTTTGATCAGAGGAAAATACTACTGGGCGACTTTCAATGTGTGTGTTCACTCACTGCTGTTTTGCACCGTTTCTTCGGTGCGGTGTCCCGTCACATTTACGCGTATGTAATATCAGCCATCTCATCGTCATCATCACAATTTAAACATTAGTTTTTCCAAGAAGAGGAACAGGGCAAAACAGTCATGTATTTTCGAACCTCAAACTTTTCGTGTTTGTGACCATGTATTTTCTTACGAGACGTTAGTGATACTTCGAGAAAATCCTCGTGTGATACTGAATAACCATTTCCTGTGGCGTGTGCAGTGTGAGCACACAGTCCACGTTTCCATTACTCTTCTTTCAGTTACATACCAAGGAGGACAGTAAAATTATTCCGTCTTGCTACAAGATGCTGCCTGCGAGTCTTTGGTAAATGTAACGTTTCAGTAGAATGTATGGCGTATTTCAAACATTTGTACTCCACATTGTGTTTATGCCAACTATGCTTTGTTAGCACTCTAAATTTAGATCTGTCTCTCTCTGAAAAGAAAAAAGCAATGCTGCTACTATACTCCACAAACTCATCCCCCATTCCCTTCATTTTTTTATCACTGTTGAGGGATTTCCCTTACTCAGCGACGACGACGTCCACCACTTGGAATTTAAATTTTAAAATTATTACACAGTATGAATGGGAATAAAAAGCTTATAGCACTTCAGTAGTATTTCAATTGCGGTCGAGACGACATGATCGTTATACACAAGTGCTACTATCGCAAAGGCAAATAAAAAAAACAATAATAAAAAGCCAAGCCAATTTGATAAACTGAGAAATGACAATCACTAATAATAACTACAACTCTTTTTGTCAACATTTTCATTAAAACATGAAATTAATTGATGACAGTGAGTTATCGAATTGAAGAATCAGTTTGCAAAAATATGCGATAGGCAACTTTCGATGCAATGAACTTGAATGAAAATAAAACATACAAACATTTTAATTCACAATTTAGACTTTATTGAAGAGTACGAATTTTCACACCTTTCTTACGCGCTACATAGGCAAATATTAATACATCTATTTATTATCTACCATATATATTTTATATGTATATAGCAACTTGATTCGAAAGAGTATGAAACTATATATATATTACAGTGTTCGATTTTTCGTGTCCTGTGTGAGCACTATACATTATACGTATTTATATAGATGTATGCATGTGTGTGTGTGTAATCCGATTTTATTTTTTTAAGGCACATCAATTTTGTAACTCGATTTTTTATAAAAATCGAGAATGTCATAAAATTGCAGTTTTGATAGCATTAAAAACATGTCATAATAATCATAATCATAATAATAACAACAGCATTTAGTTTTAAAAAGATTCGATCTAGTTTAGTCTCGGAAAATATATATATATTTATAATATGGAAGAATATTTCAAAAAGTGATGGTTCTATGGATGATGATATTTACAAACATGTTTTCTATTCCTAATGATTGTGCAAATGTATGCCATCATAACATAGCAATCGTTGACTTTTTTTTGCAGGAAAATCAACTGCATCTGTAGTAGTAGTAGTAGTAGTACTGAACGATTGAATGTTTACTTCCCAAGCTCGACTGTAATAATAAAACTTATAATAATATTCCATATAATAGCATTTTATTTCTCTCTAGTCGGATGGTTCTTTTTGGTCGAAGGCCAAATACGGCACACTTCCTCCCACACTTGGTGGCTCCGAAGGTGGCTTACTCTTCTTCACCTAAAGGGTTTGTACAAAATATAATAATAATATGACATGATGGCTTTTTACAATAATAAACTGTACAAAAAAAATTGATTACCATTCAAAATGGATTATGTATGGTATATGTAGGATATAGTTATACCGGTTTAGTGTCTCCCTGGCAGAAAATGGCAAACCTCAGTTCTTTCCAAACGGCAGGCCAAAAGTCCTCCTGGTAAAAAAATACTTACTAAAGTTTCGCCCTGCATATGATAAACTTTTCCAAACATGTTATCAGATATACATATAGGAGAAGACGTTAGTTTTAGTACTGTATACCATATTATCTCTCGTGTTAATCAATTGTCACTACGATTCTCCCATCGTCACGTTTCTAGGAATTGAGGGGAACGCGAGTGAAAAGGAACACAAAAAACACCACACAAAATCACATCAAGCCATGTTAGTCAAGTCAAGTTATAAATGTTATAATTAATAATTACTGGCAATGCCAGCAAGCCAATTTGTGTAAACACTTTAACAAATCAATGAAAAGTGAAAATAGATTTTTTTACCTCAACATTCTTTGCGAGTTTTCTAGACTTCCAGACAAATTCCACCATACTCTGTTGTAAATATAGAGCACGCATACGCGTGAATATTCAATTATTGTTACGGAACATTTTTACCTACCAAAAAATAATTATTGTACCGTAGCGTATTTAGAGTATAAATTTTACTAGACGTACCATAACACATGCCATTGCACAGCCACCCAACAGTACCACAAAGACACCACCCACGTGGGCCATTGTCAAGGCAGTTGCACCACCCGACGGAGGGGTAGCAGTCTGAAAACAGGAAGGCGTATAATAAAGAGACGAAACCGTTTTCTTGATTATTTTATACACAACAGAGAACAAGCCTCACCGCACAAAGACCTGTTCCTTTCCACCATTTTTGTTTTAGCGTTTCCAGTTCACCCCTCTCGGCAAGAACGAGGATAGCATTGCTGAAAGCGTTTCGGTATTGCGAATCTAACAAAACAATTATAAAGTTGATAACAAAATATTTACACAAGATAGGAAAAACATTTCACATTTGGTATTTTTCATGTTTCTCCTCTGTACTTTTTCGAAGAGCGATCCCATAGCCTTTGGAATCCAATAATCCACCAACTTGTGTCAGTCTGCATTCTTCGTCATTAGAAATTGCGAATTCAATACTGGTTGACTCCATGAAAAAGGCGTACGTTCCATTTGACTTTCGTACACGATCAACTCCTCCTGGCGTTGTATCTTCGAACGGATCCGGTTTCATGTTGATCATGTTCGTCCATACCTCTTTGTATACCGGATGGTTAGATGACTATAAAGTTTAAACATAAATGGTTGACACGCAAAGCGATATATGTATTGTCTAACTGCACACTATATATCCCTCAATATAATATAAACACAACAACAAGCACGCATCCGTCAAACAATTTGATTTATTCCATGAAATACGGCGGACCACTGTTTCAAATGAGTTTCCAATTTACATACCAAAGTGAAACTAATTGAGTAAAACATTTACTTTTAGTACAAAACTGATCAAACAGATAGCCAGCATGGTTTCCAGTGGTATATACACCTAAGTGTAGGAAATGGTTGAGTGCACTATAGTTTATGATGAAACCTATATAATTTTTTTAGCTCATTAAATAGTTTCCCATTGCAAATAAAAAATACATACATTTGCCAACAAGTTCCATAGTCATGCATGATTCATGTTCATGATCGTTAGATATTATGGTATTCTTAATTAAACAATAAAAAAATGTGAATGTACAAGTCCAATATAGAAGTGTACGCACATTTATAGGTATATATACTTTCTCATCACGTCACAAAAAATATATACATACATAAATCCGGATCACCCATTTAAATATCTGATTACTTTTGTAATATAAAAATGATGTGAAATCTAATTGGTTTTGATTTTTAAATCTATATCGAGTGTATATTTTTTTATATGGCATACCTACAAGCCATTTCATCCATCCCCACATTGATTTTTCATGCAAGTACAAAGTAGATCTCTATACTTTTCTGTTTTAACGTGCGGACCATTATTGTATTGTATATATGTAGGTATATATATACATCATATTATATGCATTTGAGCATCAAAACCTATCACTTGGAAAACGCGTAGAAAACAATTTCTTTCAAGACAAGTTCTTTTTTGCAAACACCAAAGCTGCACAGTTGTTGGCAATGCTTCACATTTAGTTCCGCAATCATTAATTACTTGTCAGAAAGTCACAAAAGTAGTCTAGCAATGTGCAGTTTAAATCATGTTTTCATACAAGTACAATATATTTAGACGTTTTAGAAATGTTATTCCCATTTCTTTAAAGAGAAACTTGAGAGGAAGTTGCACGATGCATGTAGCATATAGCATACTGTGTGCGTACCAAACCATGATCATGTAGCTCAGATCGTGAAATATCGTGATTGTGTAGAGGAAAAGTCATCTTAGCAGAGAGAGAAGGGGGAAAGAGGAAAAGCTTCTATAATGCTTCTGTATGACAGGTGAAAAGGGATTCACGATAATTCCGACAGTCTAAATAACCTATCCATAATGATAAAGTTTTATATGTACCTATATAACTATGTGCGCATTGAAGTAATAAATACACTCTCAAGCGATGGAAAGCGATAACTGTGTGCGTACCAAATCATGATGATGTAGCTCAGATCATGAAATATCGTGATTGTGTAGAGGAAAAGTCATCTTTGCAGAGAGAGAGAGAGAGAGAGAAGGGGAAAATAGGAAAATCTTCTGTAATGCTTCTGTATGACAGGTGAAAAGGGATTCACGATAATTCCGACAGTCTAAATAACCTATTCATAATGATAAAGTTTTATATGTACCTATATAACTATGTGCGCATTGAAGTAATAAATACACTCTCAAGCGATGGAAATGCTTACATGCATGCATACATATATTTAGCAGCTTCCTTAACTCCGTCGTGTATCGTATTACTATAGACTCCTACTCTTAAAAGCTACTGTAAAAAATAACAACTTATCCTGTTTTCAAACGAGAACAAAAAGATATTTAGCCAAAAATATGCATCTCTTGACATTTTATAGTGACGTGAGATATTTGAGAAGTGGATCGGATGAAAGAATGGGATTTGGAAATGAATGACTGTGGGTTTGTCAGCAAATGTCATAACTTGAATATTCATTGGGAAGATAAATTATTAAAAAACATACATAATTGAGGACGGGTGCACTAGTACTTTGTGCTTATATTATATACATTATGCTAATAAACGAGTTGATGTGTTATAAAAAGTGTAATGTACCGCAAAGAATTTCTGTGTAGTCCCACCCTTGACACATCCATACTTTACTTTATTCTGGTTGGGAAGAGCTTTAATGTCTTTGATTGTCTCTTCCATACCCTCGTTCGCCAGGAAAGCAGCAAGATTAGCAGTGTAAGATGAAATCATGATGAGTGTGAAGAACCACCACATTCCTTTTTCAAACCAGAGAAAGAAAAGAGTGATAAAAAATCGTAATAATAAAATGACAGAGACAGATATGAATGGAAGGATAATATGGTATCATGTGTGCTGCTGAATGTTAATTTAGACGAGTAAAATATATTGCTTGTAATGATCCAAAGCAGCTTATATGTCGACATGGTCATTTTAGGACAACTGGGGTGGAAATTTTAAAATGAATAATAGGAAAATATACATATTTCCCCTTCGTATTCATGTCTTATTTACTACTCAACTCATTAATCTTCGAGATAAGTTTTTAAATAGTTATAGTATACATAATATACATACTAGAAGAAGAATTCGTTAAAAAATAAATTACCTGCAACAGTTCTTGTCGAAAGAGCCCTTGAAAAAATTAAATAAAATATCATTACTAAAATGTTCATATTTTTTACATATCCGCACCAATACGTTTTTTTTCAAAATTTTCTGACACGTATACACTTAAAGCAAGCAATTTTTGCAATTCCACAAGCCAACAACTATGTTATATTAACGTTGTTGTGTGCATTTTTGTACAAGTTTTATTACTTTTTTTTGGAACAGTACATGTCTTTGTAAATTTCATAAGCTGGGTAATAAAAAAGTTAGTACAAAAAAAAATATTTACGAATACAAAAAGCGTAGGGGAAAAAAGCGCCCAAAAATCTTAGTAAACAAGTTGGGTTTCTTGGTTGGTGGTGCTAAAAAATATGATGATATATAAAAAATTATTATGCATGCCAGTTTTTGCCGATCATCATGCAAATAGTCATTCCCTGCATTCGACAAGCTTTTGTATATTTTTTTTGGCGGAGTTTAAGAGAAAAAGAGAGAGAGAGAAAGATGCATTTTTCAATAATAAAAAAGTATTAAAATATACAAACTGTCAAACAATATATTATGGCATGAATTATGAATATATTATTATTATAGTATTATGTGTAGGTATACATATATATTTCTACACAAATAATAAAAAAAGTTATCTCGCATACACAGCTTTCAACGATTTTTTTTCATTGATTTGATTACTATTATCTTCATTGCGATGATGATGGTTCATTTAAATACTCTCCAAAAGAAGAAACGGCGATGTTTTCTTGCTTCTAAATTTTCTACACATGACATGACATCATTCTCTATAAACTACATACAACAGCACTAGTCAAAAAAATACATAGTAGTTTTCCGAGTACAAATATTACAACAAGGTTATATTATATTTAGCCATTCTCTGAATTAATTTGATTTTTTAGAGTAGTATTCTATACACTATATATAAATATTTTATATGTAATACAACAGACTATATTATAGCACAAAATAAATAAATAAATATCTCTCTGGTTTTATTTTTGCGATCTACAATCTACACAAATGAAAAAGAGAAGAATGTTTTCAAGTCAACTAATTTGGCACTACGTCAGCAGTGGATAAAAAAAAATTTACTTGCGTAGTTTTCTATATAATGTAATAAAATCATATGTCAACGCAAAAATGTAAAAACGTAGTGTTTAATAGTAATATTTTTTTTTAATCGGTCAGAGAGATATATAGAAACTCTGGCGGAAGAAGAAGAAGAAGAAGAAGGACTAGAACTCTTGTTCACTCAACCAACTTCTTGTTTTTTTCAAGTGTGTGTCCTTACCGGGGCGCAATGTCACTACCCTGTTGCATGAGGGAGCCCCAATTATGCCACAGTGCGTTAGTGACTCCCAAATCGTTTTCTAGCTCATCAGGGTCATCTTTGCAGGGATGAGGATTTTGCCACTGAATAGGAGTTATCCTGGTAAAGATCAACATCATTCAAAAGGAAAAAATGACAATTTTCTCTTCATGCCACTAAAACTCTTGTTCATACACTAGTCATTTTACTTTTTACTTTTATTTTTTTTTGCACCGTGCACCTTAATTTTTTTATTAGTGGATTACTATTTTTTACCAAACTGATTTCCAAAATGTACGTATATTTTTCATGTCATATATATTCTACCTTAACTGTAGTCACCTTGTTAAAATCCGTTCCTTTTTTGAAAACAGAATAAGAATATTTTTTTAAGTAAAGTAAATAAATGACCCCAGCGAGTTCACAAACACATCTATCACACCAGATCTGTGTAATATCCTAAAAATAAATGTGTGTCAATTTGTAAATGAAGCCTGCATGCACGCATCAGAATATATATTTTTGCTATGATTGTTTACCAACCACGCGTAGTACAAAGTGTGGTGTTTTGTTTTTTTTTTGCGCAGCACTGCAGGGTGCCCTCATAATTTGCCGTGCTAATAATACATATAGATTTTTTTATAGGTAATTGAGCGTGTGGGATGAGCAGAGTAGTACACAATATATAGTGGATATGTAGTAATAATGATTATATAGGGGCAAAAAAAGGGTTGACACTTATAGCAAACGAGCGTGTGAGGTAAAAAAAAACTTTCGGAAGGGTTTTTTTATTTTGCATTGCACATGAAGGGGTTGATGGCATAGTAGAGAGAAACAGAAGGGGAAAGCTGTATTATTTTTTATTGCTGCACTGCTTAATGGCATGTCGCATCAGACAAACTTTCCAATACGGTATATATAGTAGGTATTTGTTATAGCAGACATATAATATTGGTATTATAATACGTGTTTTGCATGACATGCCAAGAATATCATCATCATCATCAAATGGTTTTTTTTCTTCTGATCTACCTTGGCAAGATATCACATCCTTGACCCATTATAGAACCCGTAGAAAACCAAAGAGAGTTGATCATATTAAACTGATTCTCCAGGATCTGGCCAAAATCACTACTGCACGGTGCTGGGTCTTGCCAGTCTGATGGACTGATTCTACACATAGTATACATACATACATACATAGTAGGTATGCGAAGTTTATAAAGCAGAATAATATATATTCAAAATAAAAATTTACATATACATTAAATAAATTATTTTTAAAACAGCTTTTATATTTTACCACCACATCACACTTTATATTACACAAGCCATCTTTCTACTACGGTCAGTGTGTACACTCAAGAGAGGCCCATTATGTCAAAATGCATAATGTGTCCCTACATCTTCAGTGCTTTCACTCTGTATATTTTTTTTAGCATTTACCTGAATTTACAACTATGCATTAGAACAAGTTTATAGTGTTATTTTAAAATGTGAGTAGTAGTATGCATTGGTCAGTTTACACTGACAAAATCTAAGTATAAATATATAAATTACTATTTTATAACAAATTATCTACTACATAAATCTGAAAATTTTGTACAATAAAAGCATCATGTTTTGGCACAAGGGAGTAATCTACACTACTCTCGAGTCTAAATGATGAGCCATTAACTAAATGAATAATATATAAAATAGTAGCTTAATGGTATATTATGTTGAATCTGGCATGAGGTTTTTTTCCTACTAAAATATGTGTAATGTAAAGGCGCATCTGTTATTCAAACTAATAAATTCCTTTATACCAACTGCAGTATAAAATATGTGGCTATGTAATGAGTGAAAGTGATACAGAGAAAATGGATACTATAATTCCAAACGGATGTAGGTAGCTATGTAGGTATACTCTAAAGATTTCATGCGTAGGATTTCCTCGTTTTGTACTTTATACTTTATACTATTTAGCATTTTAATCACTTTTTCATTTGACCGAAAAAATATGTCTGTCGACGGAATGAATACACGTAGATTTATTATTCTGTCCCATGTATCATTGAAGAAGTATTTATAGCGTAATAACCAGTTGAATTGATGATAAGCCTATTATTTTTATACTGTATATTATAAGGTCATAGGTAAATGATGATGGCTGTACTGGAAAAGCCATTTTTATATAGGATTATGACTAGGCAAAAGTCAGTCCAATAATGATAGCTTATTTTTATAAACTTACTGGTAAAATCAACGGCAGATTCTCGATCGTAATTAATCGACAGATCTGCCACAGCCATATCTGCAACCTACAATATATAAAGCATCAAAATTGGACAAGCATTCATTCAGATAAATTGCGCCAAAACACACACAATACATTCTTGCATTCCTGATTATGACAATTAGTGAAAAATATTATATAAAACTTACACCACTCATAACTTCCCCAACCATCCCATTCCATCTCCCAGTTTTATTATTGGGAGAGCCATATCTACCATCAGCCACTTCTCGAATTTCATATCTGAATTCCAAATGATTTGCAAGTTTTTCCACTAGGTCTGGAATATACCCAGTGAAATTACCCTCCTCGGATTTTATAGCATAGGGCGGACCCTACAAATCCATAAAATTGTTCTATGGCTCTTCTTCTTCTTACACATATTATGTTATAATTTAGGTATACACAAAAGCGATCTGCTGGAGAAAAAACATAAAAAAAGCAAAATGTAATGAAAACACTCAATTTTGATATTGCTCTCACAAGAATTGTGGTGACGAATAAAACTTTATCTTTCAAGTCTTCCTCCTGCTGCCTCAATGTTTCCTCTACTGTCCTAGTCCATGTAAACTTTTCCCCCTCTGCTGCAGAGTTGTAAATTCCGATTCGTAAAAATCCCTTTTCCACATGAAATGAACCGGGTAAAAAATATATAAGGTGTAGATTAAAAACTTTGCCAATATAAATCCTTGTCCAAGTCACTTACTACTATATATACTGATGGAATGTAGTAGTGTGGCAGAGAAATATCACATTACTTATTGCAAAGAATGTGCATTAAACTTGTACATACATGCATTAGGCTATTTTTTACGATAGTACTTTTGTATATATTATGATTATTATTACATTTTTGGCAAGTTCAATGATGTCCAGTTGGACGTTCGTTCGGAATCCATTTGGATCAAACTCAACATTACCAGTTATACCTTCAAAGTGGATCTGTAACCAGTCAAAAGCAAAAGAAGCCACGTTTATTTTATTTTCTCAAGAAAAGTATACAAGGATATGTGAGTGAAGACAGGCTTAAGTGACCATAAAACCATGAGTCTTTTCACAGTTACATGATAATAATATGTATCTCATGAAAAGGAGGATAATTTACTCGAGATTTTTTATACATCATCCCATTTTCCACCACTTATTCCACTCACGTCTCCTCACTTATCAAATCAACTGGAACTGGTATGTATATAAATAATAATAGTATGTATTCCATTCCAATACAAAACTTTCCCGTTTATAAAGGATGACAGTCAAGCATCAACTTGTCTTCTTTCTTCGAAAAACTTTGTAGAATATTTTTTCTCATTATCAAACAAATAGGGTGTTGCCTTTTCGTTTTACGCAGTGTCCAAAAAATTGTAACTGACACGAAGTATTCAAACTATTTTCACACTTTATGTTATCATGACTGGTCTCTTAAAAATGGAGACATAAAAACGTGGGTTCCTGACAAAAAGATGTAATATTCGCTTCTACTCCCACAAAAAAGTTGATGCTTCACAGAAAAAGTACTATGTACTTTTTAAGTTTATGTGAGTTCATGTAGCAGTAGAAAAATGGTCTTCTTTCTATTTATAATGAATGAATACATAGTAAATTGTGCATGCACCCTTATTCCTATGTCTCTTTCTATTAATTAAAGTTTTCGCGTCATATACCCTTCATATTTGTTCAGAAGAAAACAAGCTTCTTTTCAACTTCGCAAATCACCAAAAAAGTTGAAAGTTTTCTTTGTTAAATTAAATCATACGGAAGCGGTGTAAATGAACGTGAAAATGTGCTTGTTCGGGAAATTTGGCAGGATGAAGTAGGCACACACATAATATTACTATATCACTTATAATAATTTGCTGACGGCGGTGGTGGTGGTGGTGGAGATGATGATGACACTTTGAGTCAAAATATGAACTGAACAGAAGAGAAGAAGACAGGAATGCAATTTTTTCTCATACCTTTCTCAGTACGTCGAGCACTAGTTGTCCTTGCTGCCATGTGTCTTGAGTCTTACAATTAAGGGATTTGATGTCGATCCTTTGAGGTTGGCTTGAATCCAGAACTTGCAGGGTTCTTGCGACAAGCTCCACTGCGTCATACATCAGAGCCGTTTCCGTCTAACAAAATCAATTACCACACATTTTCCTTTTCTATTAGAGTCAATTTCTATTTACTGTGCGTCTCTGGATGCCACAAATTATTGTAAATTAAAGTAGTAGTTCAAGAAAAACCTCTGCTCCATTTACTTCATAATTTTCCTCATAAATTGATATCAACAAATTATTTTCCAGGCATGATTTTTGGTAAATCTTTCTATTCAATATTTTTCTTATTGTTTGTAAGTAGTCCTATTATAAAACTTTTAGTTTTCCTTGATCTCATTTAAGCAATTTCATCATTTTCTAAATTATAATCGCATTGTTTATTTCTGCCTTTCTGTAATTTTTGTCAGTTAGACTGCTGAGGTTTCTTGTTCCATTGGTGTATGATTTTGAACATATACATAAGTGCATTGATTGTGTATCATATTATATATTTAAATAACATTTTTACGAGTCTTATACACTTGCTTGAATGCTTGGTTCAATGTTGGAATAGGATAAGATGTTCACGATGTGGTGGTGAAAGTTTTAAACGTGGACAGTTACAAATTACAATGAGAACCCCTTTTTATCATTCAAACTTTTTTATTTTCATGTAAAAATCCCACCACAAATATGCTAAATAAAATATTATTTTTTATATTCAAATTGTTCTTTTGCTTTTTATACGACTTTTGTAAACCAAAATAACAAAAGCAAATGAAAAGGAACGACTGGCAACTTTACTAAAGAAATGTAAAAATGTTTCATGTTCTTGAAAATGTCGAGTTTTCTTTCATTTGGAATGGAAGATTTTTTTGGGCCAATTTTAAGCGAGAAAATATGGTTGAATCCTCAACTTTCAACAACTGTGGAGCTAGCACACGTTTCGCACGCTCCATTTTTTAATAAAAAAATGCACGAATACATTTCACAGTGAAAAGTTTTTAATCTTTCGCGTAATATGCATAATTGTAATATATGCAACTAAAAACATCTAAGCACGGATATGTATATGCTATTAATTATACATAATGTACACATATACTAAAAAGTACTGTAGCACAGAAACAATATTGGAGATTGTGATAAAATTGGGATTCTAATGAATATCAAGGATTCCACTTCATAACGTGCAGACTGACACAAAGTTCAAGACTACTATAAAAATCCTCTTTATATTGTCTAAAGGGCTATTATTATTACTCGAAACTTGAATATGAATATATTTATGTATGTGTCCCACTGAAAATGGCAAACTACTACATGCATGATATCAATTACAGTAAATTGTTTCATTAACTTTTACTTCCAACTTTGCCGTGGCTCTGCTGAATCCGCTAAACCTCATTTTATAAATTTTACGACCACAAATATCTTTCAAAATGGCGAAATTGTGTATTTCAACAAGCGTCAATACTAATTTGCTGATGTAGCACATTATGTTGCCAAAATTCCATGTAAATAACTGCGATATGTTAAAAGTTTTAACTTAAAACTATGGGCCTCAGAGTAAACACCGAAACGCAATTTGTTATTACTATTCGCTACTAATTTTGCGAAATGTAATATGTATATCACGTACCTTAAGCATATTATTAGCCAAATTGGGAACAGGCTCCGTTGGACTTGGATTGGCTTGTCGGTGGCGATTTCTGGAAGCTGTGTCATCATAATAGAAATTTTGTGCAAAGGATCTATTTCTAAACCCATTGATGACAAGATCGCTCCACTGCTCGATTATAGATTGTACTTTTGGTCTTGAAGGATCAATTAGGGACATGGCAGTGATATTGATACTATCTGTTTGGCTAAACTCCTCTGGATCCAGCGTGCGAATATCCTGAAGGAAAGAAAATGGGTGAGATATGTATCGGGGCATTGTGAAAATATGTACATATACCATGGGATCTCTGTTCCCGTTAATTCATGAGCTGCTATGCTTCTCCTTCTCCACCACACTGCTAATACTGCTTCATGCACGCACATATACGGTCGCAATGTTTTTCTCTTCATAAACATGCATGTTGTTGTACGTATTTACGTTTCACAATAAATCTCCATATTTTCCCGATTTGTAACAGTTTTAAAAAGACATTATTTGGATAAATGAGCCATTAATCTTTATAATGTTTACTCACCAGAGATGTAAGGAAATATCTACGGTCCTTCATCATTCCCGTTTCCCTCGCATGCTCGAAAATCTTGGGAAGCTTTGCGCTATCACAATCTATTATAATGGAGGAAATTCCGGCTTGGAAGCGTAGTTCTTTAAAAAGCGGTCTGTGCGCAAGAGTACAAAACACAAAACAAGAAATGTCATTTTAAATGGGATACGATGTGCGTGGAAATCAGAACCAACACAAATCCAAATTGTAGATACATAATACATGTATCCCTAATCAAATCATCGTCATTATCAAGGCACACTCTCAAATAAACTGATTTAAAATTATAGCGTATTAACCAACCTGTAGTCGTCGTCTGGAGGAAGTTGCTTCACAAAGGCTTGCCTCGTTGCTGGGTTCGAGTCCTTTAGAATTTCTTGAAGTTTAATCAAGCTCTCGTGATTTTCATAAATTATTATGTATTTATCCCAGCCCCATTCTCTTATCAAATCTGCAAAGGCCTACAAAGATCAAATTCCCCCAACTCTCTCAGACTCCATTTGATTGCATTATTTTTTTTTTAACATGGCATCGTCATTACTTGTTGACTTTGTTAGCGTTATAAATTAGTCATTAGGAATTTGCATATTATGCGGCAAGAATTTGTACCGTGAAACTTTTTTTCATGGTAGCTTCTTCAAAGTCTCAAGAAGACAAGAACATGTTTCTTTATATACCTATGTGGCAATATAGGTATTATTCTATACAATTTTGTAGCAGGATTTTAACGCTAACAAGTGCTAAGGAAAAAAAACATACCTTGCTAAGCGTCGCCGGATGAGGAAAAAGGTTGATCATGTAATTTCCTCGATTTGAGCGAAAGTCCCAGTTGGTTTCAACATGGGGAACTTCCAACGCATCACAAACAGATTGAACGAGATTTGCAGTTTGTGGGCTCTGTGGCCCAAACACAACTGCTACACCCTCTTGCAACAGCTGGCACACTGGATTAGTTGATCACACATCAGTGATAGTGACGGTTTTTGGGATAGAACACATCAGAAAATGCAAGAAAATGCAAGAAAATGTCTCATCATCAATTTTTCGTTGAGGATGCGACGAGAGAGAAATAAAAAAATAAATGTATGAAAAGTAATATTTACACATTATTGAACGATCATCATCACCATTCCAATTATGATGATGATGACGGGAATGGTGACGACGGCGAGTGCTGCGACAACAACTCTGATAATCTTGTGGCATTATTAGACCAATAACTTCAAATAGAAAGGAAGTTGAGGACAACTCGTAATAAACTTATAGACCTTTTGACGTACTCCGTAGGCGAGAATTTTAGGTGGAATATTGTCAAGTTGGCATCATGATGTTCGTCATCATGAGATGTAGGTAAACTTGAGTACTTTTTTTCTCCTGGTTCTCCTCTATATGTACTTGTTGGTCTGATGCGTGGCATTACGCTTTATTAGAATGGACATTGCCTCCCAAATGGGACACACTCCAAATAATTGTCGCTTAATCCAGTTCAACTGTCATACATACAAAAACCTCAATCCAAAGAAGAAGAACATCAAGCAGGATATTAGGGGTAATCTTTTATGCTAGCCTTTTTGTTGAGGTTCAAGTAAAAACATAAAAGCAGTATTTATAGAAGGGGGAAAATCAAATATAACAAATGCATGTGTATTTCAAGATATTTTACTACACAGCATCATTTCAAATTTCTCAAACCAAGGAAAATAAAACTGTAACAAAAAACTACACTGTTTTAAATTGTTTATAATTTAAACTGTGTAATAATATGATTATGTTTTTGATTTTTACATAAAATTCATAAATTTGATCGCACTAAAAAGAGTTTAATGAATCAACGTAGTTAATATACAATGCAAGATACAAGCTTTCCGTCTGTCAAAGAAGTACCGACATAGTTAACAATTTAGTACACTTATTTTGCAGGACTTTGCGAAGCACATAGTCAGTAAGCCACCACCGTTTTTGTTTGATGACCCATTTTCAGGATAAAGTTACTGCAGTAAACTTGAATTCCTTTAAAAGGCCTTTTAAAAGCTCAATGACCCTGGCTACGCATGTCTCTTGTTGTATTGTTGTATCTTTTTACTGAATAAGTATAATTTCCGCAAAAAATGATTGACAAACAGATTTCTATCCCTTCTCAAGCACAAAAAGAGAGAAATATAAGCTTGCTCATTCACCACCCTTTTATGCGCTTCCTTTTCCATCTGATCTCTGAAGAACCCAAAGTAAGCATCTCTTATAACCCCCATTATTGCTGTACTAGCCATTTAATGATAGCTGTTTGCTGCTATTTCCGTCGTCATTCCTTAGTCCATTTCCATTTCACCAACAATTCTAATGGAATCATTTGAATCGATATAAATATAAAAACACACTGTTTTCAACTGCAAACTACAGTTTACTTTCTTATTTTGTGTGCGTTTCGCTCCGACTTACAGTAGCATTCATATGAAAGACCAAAATAAAAAAGTCATCTTACAACAAGCTTCACACGACGACTAGCATGCTGAAAATAAAATGGAAAGGTCAGAAAAATATCATGATGGGGTGGTGGAGAAAATCCAGTGGAGTAAAACCCTCCATATCCCAGCATATTACAAATATACCAACGGGAATGGCAAATGGAGCGTCGCATAAAAATAAAATACGATGTGATGTTTATAGAAGATTAAAGGATATGATCTTTTTGCTTACATTTCCTCTCTCCCATTTTGCATCGTTTGTTATACGGGCAAAGAGTAGAGCACAAAAATAGGAGAATTCTCTTGCAAAGGTTTTTGTGTGGACAAAAAACTACAGCTTAAGAAACGGGGAATGAAATGGAATCTTTCTTTTTCAGAGTGTAAAAAATAAACACGATCAGACAAGTACTTCTGCTTGCAGCACATTTATTTGCATTATTATTAAGGTTACAAAGTATATATCTGATCCAGCATCCAGCACTATCCGCATTCAAATTTTTCCCAGCAATTGATCAAATTTTTTAATCCGTTTCTTTATGTGTTTTTCGATACTTTAAGACTTTTGCAATTGATAGGCTCAGTGACTCCAACAGATCTGATTTTGTTAAACTTATCTAAGCTTTGTATATATTCCTAAATAATGTCAAGGCATAATAATATTTTTTGTACCCACCCATGTAACATATTAAGTGACCCAATGAAACGGGGTATAGTATAGGGTGATAAATCAACAATTTCAAACAGTTTTAAAGGTACATTCCAAATTGTAAAATACTCGAAGCTTCATTGTACCTTGCGATGGTTAATCTTTGTGTTTGGACATGCGTATTTTATTATGAGTACTTGAATGCGGATGTGAATAGGTATATCTGCACGTTACGTGTCAGGGAAAAAATATCAACCACAAAAAACCCAAGCCCGCATCATCACATAACACAGGGTTCTATCTGACATGACAAGGGAACCTTGCTGTGTGTAGAAGTTGGCAAATCTTCTTGAAATCATGACGTCCAGGAGTTTTATTCTTATTTCTCCCTGATGCATTCAACATAGAAATGAAACAACAACAATGTACTTGTTTCAACGATGCAAAAAATACACAGATCAAATCAAGGAGTAGGGAATAGAGGAGAAACCTTACGAATATAATTTCTCTCTCGTATGCGTTTAAAGTATATAAATGCATACATACCTACATACCTAGAAGATAAGCTTGGAAATGCACACATGAAATTATGTTCCACATAGGAAAAACGACAAAAATAACATGCTACTACACTTTTTTTTATGAATGTTCCACGAATGATGATCGTCATCATCATGATCGCCATTTTTGTAGAGCTGTACAACAAGGGCATGATCATCGTTTCATGTATTTGTTTCTCTTCCATGCATACCATAATATTCGTGATGATATACTTTTTGTTGCGGCCTGTTTTTGTCCCCTTTTCACTTGCTTTTGTAGTATTTCTCATTCATCTCGTATTTCTATTATGGCTTTCTCTCCTCATTTCATAGCTACTGACAGCAAAGAATAGATATCAAAAGTACATAGTATAATAACTTTGCATGTCTCTCTCTCTCTGTTTGTTAAATCTTTCTTTTTTTGTGTGTGCCGCCTGTCATACCAAATTTTACAGCTGCCGCAGTGTCCTGATAAGACTTTGTGTCAACTTGATCTCCATTCAAGCGTCATCGTGAAAGTCAAATGACTCCGAAAGGAGGACAAAAATCAACTTTATTATACTGTGAGAAGTGGAGAGATGGATTGTGGTGGTAGGAAAAAAACAGTTTCTCTGAAATACTGCATATTATTATATATGCCAAAGAAGAAGAAGGGCGCGGGTGTGTAGATTTGCTGTGTGAGGAATTGAGTAGACGATCATCTTTTATAAACATTATTTTTTTTATGTAACATGCCGCTTTAAAGTGGAACGATTCTTTCCTCATGTGTGTAGGTATGTGTATAAATTTTGTATAACCAATGCTGGATTTTTGTGCTATTTTCTTAAAAACGAATTGTATTTTCTTTGCTTTACATTCGTTTGATAGTTGGGTTGGAGAACACATACTTTTAGCACATTAAATTGCTGAATAATGCATAGGTACATATACCTAAATATATATCTTCATCACAAAGATATTATTGTGTAGAGGTGGGTAGTAAAAAAAGTGGAAACCCCATTTTGAAAATATAAAAAAGCTCAGCGTCCTCTTTCGAGTCTCGAGAAAGCTTTGGCCATGATCATTATCATGCTATTATCAATTGTCTTTTTCTTTCAAAGGAAAAAAAAAGATCGGTCAAATTATGTTTCCTTCGAGAAAAAAAGTATACCTATATCAGACTTGTCACATTCACAAAGTTATATTATCTCTTTTTTGCACTCCCGTTTTTTAAGCCTTTCCATTGAAATTAAAGACAAATACTTTAGTGCGCTACTACGTACATACGTACTTATACTGGTACATTTTGTGGGTAGAGGAGTAGAGTTTGACCTGAATTTCAAAATCCGATCCTTTTAAGAGAACACAAGTCAGTCAACCAATTGATGCCGCTGGTGTTGTCATACTGTACATTATACATAATACATTATGCGACCGTAAAATTGCTTCTCACTCTTTATTCTCTCTTCTGAGCAAAAATACATCTTGGTTCGGGTAAAATAAGGAGGTAGCTAGGTAGGTTGTAGTGCTTCTGAAAAAGGGAATGAAGAAAAGACTTTGGGTGTCATTATCATCTTTTAATTCTGACAGCGTCATCGTTATCAGTCTGCTCTCTTTCTCATGTCCTTTTCATTTATTTAACGTCCATTTAGGGCTTTCACCCAAAAATACGCTGCTCTCTAACCTACTTTCTCTCTCTCCCCATTTTACGTTCCTTGCATGCACCTCAAAAGAAGACAGAGCTGTCACTTTTGCCATTGAATTGCGAATATGTTGTGGTGGTGGTGGTGCTGATGGGGAGTAACTTTATTGGGTACCTAAATATATACCTATATAGAATAAAAGTAGGTACCATGTACGTATATTGTAGAATTCTATGAACGCACGAGGAAAAAAAGTAAAAAAAGTGGTAGTGGCATTACCAACATCGACGAAATGCAAAGAATAATTATAATGGTTTAGGGAACACGCCCACCACCGATGGTGATGATCATGCATACACACTATATACATACCACACTACTATTACTATACTTGCTTCGTTTGTGGAAACTTGTTCCAAAATTCCAGATCAAAATATCCGCAGCGACAATTAGACGCACTAGATAGGGAAAACAGAGAGAGAGAAAGAGGGAGAAAGTTGGTGGGTAATGAAAGTAATAAAATGAGAGAGCAGTGGTAGTGGTGATGTTAGTACAATATACAGTGCTACTATGAATGAATAAAGCTTGTTCCTTTTCTTTTAAGCCGTCTTTTTCTCTACTACCATAGTTGATTGTGTAAACGCATTTACTGTATATAAAACAGTGTTTTAAAACAGGCGTATTATTATTATATACTACTGCGAAAAAATATGTACATATACAAAATACTCATGAAACACTTTATTTTCAAGATACAATAGGAAAATTATACGCTTCTTTTAGATTTAAATAGAGATAATAAAAGCCTCGCATTTTGTACATTCATTAACGAGGGCCCATGTAAATTTCGTAATGAATACCGATCTCTATATATTATCAAGTATGTATGTACTACCAACGACAAATGAGTTTGATGTGGAAAAAAGTATAGAAAAAATTCTTTTTGTGTGTGTGCATTTTTATTTGTTTTAATGGTAAAAAGCTTGGTTAAAAAAGATCAGTATGTTTCTGAGTAGGTACATATTTTGTATATAGATATGTGTACACACACACATTCAGCATAAAATTTGGTATCATTACGTAAATTAGGAATTTTTTTCCAAAGCTCGTAGTAATTTTTTTTGGAACAAAAGGAATCCTATCTTTGTTTTTTATGAAAATGAAAAAGTAATCAAAATCTTTTTTTAAATAGATAAAGTTACATCGTCATCAGAAGAACACAGTTTTTGTGACAAAAAAATGAGTAAATTTTTATTATAAAATATATTCAGACAACAACAAAAAAAGAGTCATAAGATTACCACAGTCAGAATTATGACAAATCATCAATATCTTGTCTTGAGAAGCTATACTTTTTAACATACGACATATTTATCTTGGGACGAGAAGATTTTCTTTAGATTGGACAAGAATAAAAGAGTGAAAAGGTAGTTTTTGATGAATTATCAAAAAGTAGATATAATCCCCCAGTCTAATAATAATTATGATTGCCTCCACATTTATCTTATTAAGTCGGAGAGTATAATCCAAATAAATCAATCTATCTAATTTGATTGATTTTTGCAATGCCAAAATACCGATTTATGTGAAGTAATAGGCATGCGACGAAACACGGTTATCATATCATCTTCCTCGACCGATATTGAACGATTTTTTTTCTTTTTTCCCGTATATACGTATCCCGATGATACAACGTAACGTAATATGTGTGATGATAAAAGATTTATAGCAGTTATCACTGTTTTCCTTTCAGATAGATCCTTTTACTACATCAACATTGTAAGCATATCTAACCTTATTTATTCGAAGTAGATTTGGTAATATTTTCAAAAATAAATATGCTGAACGAATTGGGAGCAATTGTACTTGATTTTCATTGCCTTTCCAAAATATATATATATATTTGGAAAGTTTTATTGCAGCTTATAATAAAAGGAAGGAGAATCAAGTACAAAACTATATACACACGCACACATGCTGTAGGAAACTTAAAATTTTACAATTGCAAACGCACTTACTACTCAAACTTATTATATGACGACCGAAAACTCACTGCACTGCAAAAGGAAAGCTTTTATACTCGGTAGGGAGGAAAGTTATTGTTTATGATGATATACCAAACTAACGCATACGGGGTAACATATATAAAATACGCATTACAGTAGAAACAAAAACGGTTGAGTGGTACACTGGTAATCGTTCAAAGGAGAATGTAGAGGATGATGAAGAGCATGCATGCTGAAGAAAGCATTCAACTGTCTCGCAGTCTCCTCTTCTGCACTGCGCTCCCAATTTTCCGTTTACATTCATAATTTTTGTAAAAGCTCAAATATTTTTCGCTTTTAAGGGAAAAAGAGTTGTCTTGTGTCATTGTCATGCGATATGATGAATGTGCACCCCCTATTATTATGTATATATCTTTTCACATTTTTTATGCAGTTTGGTGCATATTTCAAAAAAAAGGAAAATGTTGAATATGAATGCAGAGTTTAAAGTGGTGGTGTTGTATGTATTTTTGTTTATAATATTAAATTTGTTAGCGCTTTTACATTGTTCTTAAGTTGATCACATACAAACAGGGCACAATTTTTCATTTCGCCGATGCACGCAGTAAAATTTATTTTTTCTTGGATGTATATTCATGTTTTGTATAATGAGGAACTTGAGACAAATAAACATAAACACGGGGAGAAATGAAACTTTTTGCCTTTAAAACCTGGTTGGAAAATTAACAATAAAACCGTTTCTTTTAGTAAAAAGTGAACAATGTAGATTTGAAAATACCTTCGTACATATCTGTATGATATCGTTTTACCAAATATGTTGTTGGCGTCTATATTAATCAATTGCATTTTCTATTTTATTTTCTACGACGTTATCTTGCATAATTAACACAATTACAAAATTTTGAGCCAACACATGGGCTAATTCTTTCGCATTACAATAATTTTATGCAACTTTGCAATTAAATAGAGTCATTACTTTTAATTTTTTTTGCAGACCGTACCGTAATACAGTATTTAATCATAATAACAATCTTACACAGTCAACAAACCGTTTTGATAAAACGTTTTCCTGGTTTAAAAAATAGAAATAATGACAATAATGCAGTGAAAGGAAAAGGTATAGTATAAAAGGAAGAGACGCATTCCCTTTTTGCTGCTTCATTTTTCACCATAATTCCTGTTACGGATAAAAATGAAACGAGCAACGAGAGGTTTCTTGTGTAAGGTTTTCTTAACTCTCTCTTTAATATGGCTATATGCTGCGTATATGTACCTATTCAGCTAACAATGTACAGAAATCTCATCCACTATTCGTGCAATAATGTTTGTGATATACCCTCACCTATACCTACCACCATTACCACTATATATAGCTGCGTTGGAGAAAATGAATAGAGCAAAAGAGGAAAAAGTACGTGCGAGCAAAAATATCTAATAATAGCAGATGGTCATATTAAAAGCGGTATAAGTTGAGAGCTTAGGAGAACAAAATGGGCTAATCCAAAAAATGGAGAAAGTGGAAAGCACTTGGATACACACGTATACATACATCTATAATATGGAGTGGAAGATGGCTGAAACTAGTTGAATAATTTGAGCTAACCAAAGTAAAATGTACGCAAGGGCAATTTGTGAAAAGAGTCCTTCACTTGAGAATGTGGGAGATAACACAGCAATAACTGCCGGGTTATTTCGTGCTTTGCACCAAGAGCACGAAATAAGCACCCTTAAGAAAGTGACTTTCTCTTTTATACAATTTATAGACATAGATAGGTACATACATACATAGGTATACTATATAGTTATGTACGTATATATTAGGTATTTATGTATTATATTTGTATTATATTTCTTATGTTCTTGACAAGTTCTGGAAGTACGCAAACGAATTCGCAAAGTGAACGGACTTTCCTTTCGGAAGTAGATGCAAAACAGCACAAACCATTTTTTTCTTTTACATGCAGTAGTCGTATAAGTAATTTTGAGACAGGCATGTAATATCTCTCTGCTGTGATATGTATGACGTTCAAAAATGTGTCCACTATAATAGAGGCGCATGAACTTGTCTCAAATCAAATCAAATTTTGTAAAGAAGCTATTTTGAGAACGCATTCCCATCCAATATTATGTATTATAACATGTCTCCGGGTTTTTTATCTAGCTTATTCGGGTAGAAGCTCTAAATCTCGCAATAAAGTGTAAAATGACCAGTGAAATCGTAAGTTGGACATATCTATACACAAACTATACTATATCTCTGCTCTCTTGAGACATCGTAAATGAAATAGTATTGTTCAACACATTATGCAGTATACTGAATGGAAATACAACTCAACTCTGTATTACCCAACTATGTACATATGTGTGCTCGCTGCACTGCATTATGTTGTACACACTTTTTTATTTTATTTTTCTTACTCTACTTTACTGCACATGATTAAGATGGATCGTCGTTTTACATTGAAACATCGCATCGTTCTGCCCTGGTTTAGTTTTCTTTCAGCGTGACTCTCTCCCGTACCTATTTTTAGCATTTACACTTTATTACCCAGCTTGAAAATAATTTTATTTAGGAAACTCTACACAGCAAAAAAAGGCAACAATAAACAAGTACATTATACACAAGAGTTGGACGCAATTCCAGAAAAGACATGGACGTTGTAACAAGAAAAATTCCAATCGAATACGCATCTCTTTCGAAATGGATGAGATGACTTTAAAATTAACTACCATCCTTGGAATGTTTTTTTTAAACCCATCCATTCAATTTAAAGTAAAATGCTTCGGAAAAGATCCAAATAAGGTTTTTTATGTGATTACTGATCACCAAAACTGAAGAGAAAAATAGAAGGAATTAATTGATGGCAGTGTGGGTTGTACCTATTGGCATGTATAATTTAATTACACTCTTTAGAAAACGTACATAATTATTCATGGAATATCAGGAGCAGGAATATACATAGAAAAATGCCTTATAAAAAACAAGGAAAAGGAAAAGATTTGGAGAATTAGAATGCATAATGTTGTATGGCATTGAATGACTTTCTCGAGGACACTTTCATTTTCCCTATGAGCAATTCCATAGTCATTTGACGATAGGGTCTTGGTAAGAGGATAATAGTGAATAGGCACTTGCATAATAATTTGTTGATCCTCCTCCTCCACTGCTCTTATACTACTCAATACTTGTATACATAGTACATAATGAACGTATATCAAACTACATTTAATACCCATATAGTTGTTGTATAAGCCATTTGACACGGTTTATTTACTTTCACTAACGACATATAATAGAAAGCTATTTGCTGATGTAACTATGTACTTTGTTGAATGAAAGGATGATGATTTTGATGAGCTTGAAGAGGGAGAAAGAGTAGCTCTTATGATAGGGAAAATCGCCATTTTACTACATTTATTATCTAAATGGGGTATACTAAAGAAGAGGTAAAGGCAATCTTGAAGTTTGTAACGTAATATATATGTTTATATATGAATATGTTCGCTTGTGGTAATGGTAATAGGGAAAAGAGCTTATTGTTAGGAATATAATGGCCCCTTTATTGCTTGCTCCTCTGGCTTCGCACGTTTGAGCTTTTGTTGGCTTGTTTGTGGTTAAATGAGAGCCACTTATTTTGGTTAGGTGAAAATAATGCGTAACAAGTGGAACAATGCCATTTAGAATAAAAAAGGAACTCTCTCTCTAGGAAGCAGAGTCAATGGCACTTGATGACTTTTGACTGTTGAGTAATAATATTACTAAAAACTTGAATTCAAACGTTTTTTGAACAGAGTGCTTTTAATTTTAAAACAAATTGCTGTGTGCTGATACAAAATTAGCGATTGAATACTTTGTAGATTAAATGTTACTTGAAAATGGGGGGAAATGGGAATACCTAAATAGATTTTCCTTCCCAGCCCCAGCGTAATGCCACCTTTTTTTATCAGAGTTGTTGTCTTTCACTTAAATTCAATGGAATGATTCAATTTAATGATAAGGGAAAATAAAAAGAGAAAATGTATTAGGAAAACATGAACCTTTTTTTGAAGCGTGAAATGAATCACCCGCAGGCAATCTCTCCCAATGCGCATTCAAACGTGATCTTGGCAGAATTTGCTCTGCGTTCACCCTCTCGACCGCATGCCGGAATGCTGTCTCCTCGTACCGGTCCTCAATGTCAAAAAGCCCACCTACAACAGTACAAAGGAGACAACATTAACACTCAAACTAAAAAATAAATAATATTAATAAAAAAGTAAAAACTATATAACTTTATCTCTATTTATGATATTATATAGTTTTTAAAGTTAGTAGCGGGATAAATGCAAAAACAAACTTTTACCTAAACTGAATATGCTTTTACGTTTACCTATATGAATGTCGACGACGCGACGCCGAGATATATGGGTATACAATTTAGCAGACGTGTATAAACTGGATAAGGCAAGTGAAATTGTCGACTGTAGATCAACCTTTAAATGTTATTTTTTCCATACAAGAGTCTCGCAGAAGGCGAAAAAAAGAAAGCTTCTCAAAACTAGAAACAATGCAGTGTAAAACCAATTATTTTACTTTTTCAATCTCTCTTCAAGTAGTACAAGGTTGAGTTAAACTGACAAATTTCTTTCTCTTGATGTATTAAATTACTAGCCCATTCCAAGCTGTCACATAAGGTGAAAATAATAAAAATACAAGAGAGAAAAAAAACACTTCACAGTAGCTGCTATATACATATATATTCAGCTTATAATATATTACATATAAATATATATAGCAAGTACATTTTATTCTTTTTCTCTCTCTTTTTTCTCTAGCAAGATAAGTTCCTTTAAGCTGTGCAATCAAATATTTTTTCTCTTCCATTTTACTTCCCATCTGACAAGTCAGAAGAGAGTCCAAGTTCTTTATTGCCCTCATCTCAAGCCCATTTATTTTGTAATCCTCTTCAATATCTCAACTTCAGAATCAGATATTGCCACCTTTACCTCCCACGCGCAATACGGATTCAACCACTTGACTCACTCAGACAGGGAATGTGAAGAGAAAAAAAATTAATAGAAAAATTAAACGTTTTCACCTCACCTCGAGAGTATGTACATACACATATATATACAGACTGGTAGGTGCAGGTAGCATAGACGAACAAAGAGTAGAAACTAAACAAAGGATTCTTTTGAACAAAAAAAAACACGCAAAAGGTTTGCTGATATATGTACTTTAGTTGGAATTATTTCGACAGTCAGCTCGCCTTCTTGTACAAAAAATATATATTTATCTTTCGTATAACATACCTTTTTTTTTGGCAGGTACACCGGTTTACCCGTAGACTTTGGATCACCACACATGTGTTCCCCACCACCAACAACAAAGATGTAAAGAAAGATAAGTATGTATACACGGGTGTTTTTGCAATAAGTGTTTGCTTTGTGGATGGATGTGTTTAGTTGTGTGCTTTCTGCTATGAAAAAGCAATCATCATCACAGCACAAAAACGGCAGTAAAACATCATCTGCTGTTGTGTGACCTGTACAAGAATCCTCGTGTTCACTTTCCTGATTTATCATGACAGGAATAAATCCTTTCTACAAAGAAACCCAGCATGCAGCTTCCGGAGATGAATGCTTCAAATTCGTTCTGCTGCTACTACTACTGCAGAGGTGAGCCATATAATAATATCAGTTGGTACACAATAAAGTCAAGTGAAAGTAAAAAAAGTCATGTGTATTGCCTGACTTTATGACAGAT
>JAITYZ010002609.1:0-27786 GCA_027744595.1 Paronellides praefectus
TTCCCATTATTTCCCATAAATCCCATATTTCCCACAATTACCGTTATTGACCATCCCCATGGGAAATTTCGTTATTTCCCTGGGAAATTACCATCTCTGTAAAACCCCACAAAAGCTATTTTTATGGCTTTTCTCAGCTACAAAACACTCGCAAATTAGCTGAGATATTTATTGGGATTGTATTGACAAGACCTCGAAAATGACGTTATATTTTAGAGCAGTGCAATGCAATAAAATAAAAAAATGAGTTGCTGGTTTTTACTCAAGTAAGCTTCTTCTTATTATTAAGCATATTCTTGATATACTGCATTCTTTTCATTTCTGAGACAAAACAAGAATACATAATAATTACAGATCGAGCATTTAACGGTAATCGTCTTTCCTTCTAAATCAAAGAACTAAGCTGCTAACATAAGTTATTATTATCATGTTCTTATGACTGACAAGAAATGGCAACACTTTCCCGTGTACAAATATTTTTATCTGTAATTTTTATCTGTAAAGGAAAAAAATTGTGTACTAATTAGACTGGTGATGGTGATCGAACTTATCCACAAAGGACAGTAAGTAGGTAATGAATGCTAATAATAAGATCATAAATGAAGAACAATGAATGTTGCAAGTAGTTTTGTAGTACAAGAGCACAAGATGAGGGTGGTAGTACCGAAAGGGTGCGTCATTGTCGCCGTTTTGTTGTTCCCTGTCAGTTGAATAATGACAGGTGATGTATGATGATTGTGCTTTGTGCGTATTAATAAGCTGCATCACGAGAGAGGATTAATACACAAAAAATAAAATAGGATTTGACACGAGTGGGAAAAATTGCAACAAGACAAGCTGTTTTACCAGTTTTTTTTAAAGGGAACACTTTTAGCCTCGTTTTTGCCCCCTCTAAGACGTGCATATTGTCAAAACATTATAACAACAAGCTATTATTATTATTATTATGTGTCGTGATTTTGAAGTATTAAAATAATGATGGCTTACTTTATTTATTATTAATTCAAGGAATTTTTTGTACAAAGCGTCGTTAGTAAAAAATGTAAAACAAAAAAAGTTTACGATTAGACTTTTTGTTATTCGTCGTTTTGTACAACTTTTGTGCGTACGTGCGTAGTTTGTGCGCTCTAAAACGTAAATTATGCGGCCATGCTAAAGGACAGAAAGAAGAGATGTAATAAGAATCTAAGGTTAATTTTCAATAATTTTTGCAGCAAAGCAAATTTATTAGAATTTAAGAAAAATGATAATGTAATTCTGTCTATTGACACGATGAAATGAAGCATAATAGTTTGTGTTATTGTTGCATGATAAACCGTTATAAAAAATACAAGATGCAGTCACCGGACGCTGAGCTGCAGACCTGCAGCATCAACAAATCAACGATTTTTTTTAGTTGAAAAGCGAGTTTTGCCTCCTCTCAGCCAACATAGTCGCTTGGCATAAAATTTGTAAAAGGAGTTTGGAATTGATTGTTTTGTTGTTGTTTGAAGTTGTAAAAAAGTGAAATATGAATTGATAATGATTGTTAGCAAAAAGGCAGGTGGTTTGTACAAATTATTTATGTGAATGGGATAGGCTTCTTTACTTAGGACTCTAGAAGATTTTTAATAATATTTTATGTTTCATGCGCCTGCTGCCTTTCCAATTTCTCTTTTTTCATTCTCAAATGATGTTCATTTGAAAACGATAAGGTAATGATGGTTAATAGTAAAGATATAAGAAAATGTCGAAATTGTGAAAATGGAGATATAAAAATTGGAAATTTGTGGGCATGTTTGTGTGGAATTGATTGATGGGATGAATGAATCGGTAGAGCAATTTATAGGTGATAATGATAATGTAGTTGAAAAGGTGGATAGAAGACCGCTGCAGCGCGCTGATGCTGCGGTCGACCTTTCATAAACATTTTTTTGACAATAAAGAAAAGTAGCAAAAATGAGTTTCATACGAAGAATTTATGCGTTCAGATGGTCACATTCAGGAAGTTATAAAAGGCAGGTAATGATGCAGGTACGCTAAAAATGAAATGAATAAAGTGTCAATGGCCCGTGTACACCTGCTCTACTTAATTCTTTCCGATGCAGAAGCAGCCAAGGCAGAAAGAGAAAATAAAATGTTAGGGTATCAAAACAAATTAGCATTTGTTCTAATACAGATCATTATTTTAGAGTAAATTGGATTGTGAGTTATATATAAAATGAATGAATGGGATGACAAATCGCAAAAAAAAACATTCCTGTTCCTGTCACCACGCGCACGAGAGTATTTTGCTTGCGCTGCATCTCTGGCATCGACATCGACAGAAATATATACAGCGAGATATACATGTACACATTTTCTTGGCAAATCCTTGACTCCAGTCAAGTCAGTGTAAAAAAAGAGATTTGAGAACAAAAAGAAAGTCAAGTCAACAATTTGTATTTACATTTGAATGTGATGGGTTCTTAAAAAGCTATAGTTGTGCTCTATGCTGCTCTTTTTTATGAAAAGGATTCCCACCTAATCATTGCATTGGTTTTTGGGGATTAAATATGAGTTTAGTATTTGTGGCGGTGGAACAAGTTGAGAAACGCTGACATGATAGCATGGTGTGGCGTGTGTCAGCGCCAGAGAGAACCACACGAAGAAGAAGAAGAGGGTTTTATCTCAAAGGCAACGACACGGCATGGTGGCTTTTTTGGTTTTGGCACGCAAATATAATAATAGAAGTAAGATACACACACAACTCCACAAAGTATATGAAAAGGAAGAAAAGAAGGAAAAGCGTAATAATATTATCTAAAATGCTGCGTGTCGTGTCCTTTTCCTTGTTCTTGACGTTCTATTTTCTGATCTATCCCACAAATCCAATCCAGCTTTATGGATACTATATCCACTTGCACAAAAATAAAAAAGATCCGGAACACGTTCCATTTTGTCATCATTTACAGTTCACGTAAAGCCATTTCCACGTGGTATGTAGGGGCAATGTTTGTTATATAATGAGAGTGGGATGTTATAGACTCACTTTTATAGTTGCACCATTTTGCATCATTCTCCGAAAGAAATAATGCGGGTAGAGAGAACAAAGCTAAAAAAGAGAAGAAGGTAATATGGTAAATGAATCAAAATGAAAGTGGAGCCAGTTGAGTGAGTGTATATAAAATTATTATTGTAGCTGGTTTGGTTGGCGGAGATTGTTGGTTGGCTGGAAAGAGGAATTTGGAGAGAGAGAGAGAGAGGAAGAAAATGAAAATGATAAATCATTGTTAATAGGAATGCTTGTTCTCTGCTCTACTTGTCCTTTCACTCACATTCGCATAATTTCACCACAGTCAACCTACGCAATCCAATATAAATATACCTACCTAACTAACCCTGCTATCTAATAGTAATAATGTAATGCAATGATGATATGATATGTAACTACACCTCTCTCTCTCTCTCGGCGGTTTGTGCCCTGTTGGAATTTCATCCACGACCTGAGTCAAGCCAACAAAAGCCTCTTTTTCTCATCTAAAAAGTAATGAAAATAGCCGTGAACTAGTAAAAAGAGAGAGCAGGATACTGGCACTGGCAGCAGACTCTCAGTTAAATGCGTAATATTGTCAGCAACTCTTTCTTTTCTTTTCCTGCTGCAATTTCTAACGGGGAATGAATGAGGGGATGAGCATGAGCATACCACCAACTAGAATCATACTTATTATTCCATAAAAAATGTTTTGCTGTAAGTAGGCAACGAGATGTGTTTGTGTGGAGTCACTAAACCACTTCCTGAATGTGTGTGTGTCCGATGGAAAAGGATACTTTTTAGATTTTTATTTGGGCTATTGTCAAATGTGAGGATAAGGAACAATTACATAAAATGTCCCATCCATTCATTACCTTTACATTTGGCTTCATAATAAATTCTGATTAATCCTCTTTTTTCTCATCTAATGTTACATAACATATTTGGGATAAATGAAAACGTGAAGAAAGGCACCGCGTTCTCAGGATTTACAGGAGAATAATGGCAGATTATTTTATTGACAAGGGAGACATAGTCTAGTAAATAAAAATTTAACTAATCAAAGTTGTGACATAAGGTTAAGATGGCTATAGCATTATGGATGAACAAAGGGATTGTTGAGTGAATGCACTGCTTGCCCAACCGTCAGGTCCTCTTACAAGCAGTGCGCGAGCTAAGTATTCAAGATTTGTTGTGATTTTAGTAGTTGAGCAGTCAGCCGTTAGAGAGAGCGCTTCACCCAGTTGAAACTGCGCAGGTGCTAGACTTGCATTTTTTTCTTCTTTTTTTAATCTCATTTGACATTTGAAATTGCTTACTCTCCATAATTTGCATTTGATGATGAGGATTGTACCCATATGTTTCTCCACTACTCTGACTCTGACATGTGACACGACAGGCCCTCTTGCTTCGATTCCCTTTTCTTTGAGTTGACAGGACAATAAAATGGCAGTGACGTATTGTCACGTTTCACGTTCTTTTTTTTCCATTACGCATCATTCATTATGCATACAAATGTTATTCTAAGAATAACTTTGTGCAACAAATATGGAGCTTTTTGCGCACTGGTCATTTGTATGTTATGGACAACTTGACAAAACAAAACTTTCCTGATAATAATATCCATTCAAATCCAATCAGAAATAGAGAAATAAATCGTACAAAAATAGCAACTCAACAAATAATAAAAAAGTAAAACGTGAAATTTATCCGGAGGAGCTGTCGTGTTGCGCGTGTACAATTGCAATCCTTTGAAAAATGTACTATTCTTTTTTACCAAAAGACTCAAGGAGCAGCCAGTTTATTATTGTAATATTATGAATTGATAGCACAAACAAACTAGATATATTAATATATGTATTATACCAACACAACTTTTGACACTGTCACCCTTTCGGGGAAAATAATTCGTCATTGTGTCACGAATGAAAGCAAAACTGACTATAAATCTTGGCAATGACGTATGAAAAAAAGTTGATTGACGTTTCGTAAATTTTGTTTTTACCTTTGCTTGTCTTGCAATGTCACCCTTTTTGTACAGAAGAAGGAATGTCACGACGTTGTCGACGTCAAAAATGGCACGATGTTGTTACATTTGAACCACCCAATAAATTTGCTCTCATCAAATAATAAAATAATAAAATGAGCCGTTGAGTTATTATTAGTCGTGACAAATTACACACCATTATTATTAATAATTGTAGTAATTTAATTTGTTACACATGACTTGATGAAGATAGTAATATTGATATAATTATCATACATTATTACCCCTGCACAATTATAGCTATCTATGTGCATAATATTATGTCTAGCAATTACTTTTCATTTCTCTCCATTCCAATTTTATGCAAATTGCCATGTATACCACCGATGAGCGATACTTTCGCTAATGGATTTTCATTTATGTACTATACTAATTAGTTATTATAACTATAACTATCTATGATATAATGGTAATTTGGTATTATGTAAAAGTAATTATGTTTCACAGGTAATTATTTAATCGTGATGAAGAGAATGTGTTGTAGACGGTGGGTGGTAAATAAGTGCAGAGGTAGGTACGTTGTATGTTGTATGGGATGGGAGGTTTTGTTTTCACTGCCAATTAAAAATTGTTTTGATGGGGATGATTGAAGAAGATAATATGCTTTGAAGATGATGAGAGTATGCCACAAATGTTTTCAGTTGATAAATTTTTGGTTGGTGGTGTGGTCAAAGGATTCATGACTTGACTGTGTGAGCGCAAGCATGATTCTTTCAGCTTGTCAATATAAAATCCAAACTGAAAACCACCAACGAAGTCTATTTACCTGGTCATCACCACATCCTTTTTATTGCCATCTCCGAACGAAGTAATTGTGCACAACTCCACTATCATCCCCATCACATATTTAATTGACTATTGTTTTTCTTCTCCTGAATAATTCATCGATTAAATAATGTTTTAATGTGAGAGAAGGCGAGAGTATATCGGATGATGGCCTTTTATTCGAGATAATCAACATTACACAATCACTCAACTCTTGTCTCTGCCTGCCTCGCCGGCAAAAAAATCAGCTTCTTCAAAAGTTCAACCGAAAAATTAAACTTTTTGTTTCTCCTCCTCCCATAGTAGTTTACTGCATTGCACGCTAAATGTAAAACTCCTCCAGTTTCTTTCATCTGTGATGATGAGATAGCGTAAAAAAGCGTATAGTTATGCTCCTTCCTACATTTTAAGAAGAAAAAAAGTCGTGGTTTGTGGTATAGTGGTGCCGGGATGAAGATGATGCCAAGCCTCGAATGAATTGTACGTTTCCTTAAGACCCTTGTTAAAAACGAATGAATAGATTATATGTAGGTATGTATATAATATGCACAAGGCCTTATTGGATGGCGAATATAACGCAACCCTCTCCACTCCTTAAACTAATAATTCTACCTGGGTATCATCTCATTGTTCTCTCTTCTTTTCAAGGTGTTGGCTGGTGTTGTGTCATTAAAGGAAAACTTTGTATGCGTAATTTAAATTATTATCATCAAGAAGAAGATGAGATATCACACGACGCTACGACGACGGTGGGGAATTGAGTGGCAATGATGATGGCGTAAAAGAAGATGTGGTTGTCATACAGTTTGTTTTGCTGCATGTGATGATGATTATAATTACAAGAAAAAGGAGACACTACACGGCAGATGATGAAAATGAAATTTAGTCAATTTGTGCTCATTTGCAGGTTGTGTTCAAGTTGTATGTATTGTGATGATAGTGTTTCGCTATAATTTAATAATAAAAGATCCACGAGCCAGGTCTGACCTCCTTACTTCTCTTGGAACTTGGGAGAAATTTGAGTGTTCTTTTTTGCCAGAGTTTTGTGTACACATTTTCTTCTTCTTTTTCAGCAACAACATTACACAGCAGTGTCCCATGTCATTACCTGTCCATTAGCTTGATTACAACCAAGACACATGCCAGAACACCCATAAAAATGTACACGGGAAAAGGGGGAAATAAAATATAGTCGACGAGAGAAGAAAATGGGAAAGTAAAAGAGTAAAACTATTTAATGTACACATAGAGCATGCACAACTTTTTTTTGTATTCCCGTTGAGGAAAAGAAAGGGAACTAACAAGTTGGTTGAGTTAAAGGAAAAGGTGAAAATAAAATAAATAGATAGAGAGAGAAAAAGGGTTAGATTCATTTACACGTGTGTCCATAATGCATATATATAAAACATGCTCTCACTTTTCATTACAATTCATTTGGGTGTTGTAAGTGTGCTGTTGATGGATAATAGAATTTATAGCGAAATATAAGAAACTTTTTGCATTGACGTTCATTTCATTTCACCTTCTACTTTTCATCAAGTTTTGCTCTTAACACCTGAACAACCTCCATGCAACAACCTCATCTGTTCAAAATGGCCTCTTTTCTAAAAAAAATTGTAATGTTGAGTGTGTGGATGGGAATGGTCATGGAACAGGTAGAATGGCGCATGTGTGACCTGGGAATATAAAGTACGGGAGGAAATATCTTTTAAAAATTAAAAAGTATGAACGTTTAATTTATTAACTAATTATATAAACACATTAGCTCTATTTAAATATAAACTATAATAAGAGGAAGATGTGATTTAAACGATAACAATCCTATTAAATAACAATAATCCAAGTCATGCGAATACGGCGAGCAGACATGCACAATAAATAATTCATAAATAAGATTCATAACTTCACTAATTGATATAGACAGACGCACGTGTACATTGGACAATTAGCAACACTTGAAAACAATTACCTATCTTTGTAGCACAATAATTAATTTGCATTGAACTTAAATTAAATCATGAATGAAATTGTAAGTTGATTTGTGCTGGAGAATCCTGAATTTCTTTCCATCCATCCGTATTTATGTACTTTCGTCATCATCATTATTAGCCTTTTCAACTTTGTTCCCAACTCTAAAGTTAACGTAAACACCCTCCATATCTACAATAATCTGTTGCTCAATCGGTCGCTTATTATTAAATCCTTCAACATTTGTGCTGAAACCAACAAGAGAGACTTCCCAGAGAGTATCATGCTGAAAATAAATACAAAAAAATTGTTGTTGTCATGTCTATAAAATATATGAAAATTGTGAAATGGAAGGAAATTAAGAATATAATTTATTTGAGATATTTTTCTTACGTTTTGCTTTAATTTCCGAATGAACCGGACCAACATCTGCTTGTTGAACACTGCACCTAAAATAGCCTTGGTTACGTAATTGCTCCAGTTGGGGTTGTCAGCGTACAAGAAGTTGTGATAGAAAGGACTCAATTGAAGCTTGGCCTTGATCGCCCACCTGGGTGTCTTGGTCCACTGCTTGTGTAGATACACAATCCCAATCGAGGGCACTGTAATGTACTCACCGAGGTCCCACAGAAAAACCTTGCAAAATTTCCCTTCAACTGTTTTGTACATTTCCACAACTTTTGCACGTGTCCATTCTTGTTGGGTTTTGTGATAAACCACCACAGTGGCACCTGGCACAAGTTTATTATCGCATACCATCACTTCCTGTCGGTTCTTGCTACGGGTTTTTTGTGAATACCAATGTCTGGAAAAAATAAAACCAATCATTTAAAATTTAAAAAAATGCACATGGTTTAAAAAATTTATTAGATACAAAATTAATTCATAAAATGTTTGAAAATACACTTACCCCATTGTATCAATGAAATGGTTGACCTCTCCTGGAAAATTATCGGCAAAGATGAGATAAATTTCATTGATGCTGTACATGACGTTGATTACGCAATAATGTTCGTCTCCGGCTTTAATGGTGTCAGATAAAGCCGGAATGACAATGTTAGTGGGGTCCAGAAAGCCATCTTGAAGATAAGCATTCAAATCAACAACAGGCCTGGTTACAACCCCTTCCACCTCATCATCATCACTGTCATCTTCAAAGTTTAGAGCAGCAGCACCAGCCACCGAAAGCGAAGTGGATGGTCGTGGAAACATGTCGACGCCATGAGGATATGTGCTGAAAATTGAGGTGACAGTCAACTGGCCCCTCCCCCTTGCTCTTCCCCTCCATACATCAAGAGGAGTTTCACTTTGTGCCCTGCTTCTTCCCCTCGCTCTGCCCACTTGTGGAACAGAAACGCTATTATTCTGCTCCATTTCCAATCTGAGAGAGTGTTCAGTCGCCCTTTGACCTTCCCTTACAACTAATTTTAAACTGAATCAAAATTTGGTTGAAAGCTAGAAATACGGGAAATCTCAACTTTCTTGAAATATTGTTTTGTATTGGATAAGTAAACGTTGTAAAAGAAACTTTCACTGATATTTAACGAGAAGCTTTTGCAGTGTCCAGCAGTTAGTCTATCGGAACGAACTTCCAAAACCGTAATGACAGCTGTACTGAAAGGAATCAAAATGAAATGCAGTTTTTAGAAGCTGGAGTTCATGCACTTCAAACAGTATGCATATAAATACGCATGCGCATAATATGTTTAAATAGCAGGTGATGACATTCCTTTTCAAATTCCGTAATGTGAATTTGTGCAAAACAATAAACTGTATTTAAGTCATTACGAAAATAATGTAGATGGTTTACAAAATACACACAATATCCAAACATTAATCGACACTTGCGCAGTGTACATTTCCCTTTGTACGTACTTAATAAGGATTGGTTCATTTGGTTTCCTTCATTTTACGTGGAAAGAAATTTCCTTCAATCTCCCTTTCTCCGTTGGAATACTTTTCAGGAACGTTTTGGAGGTTGCCTTCTTACTCATGTACATACCTATTTGTATAAATGTACGCTTCGTTTCAGTCTTCCTATCGATTGTAAAATACTTAAATGAAGAGTAACAAGCAAAAATCAAAAATGGGTAATGATAGGTGTAGTACGTCCCATTGTTATTCTAATGAACAAGCAGAAAAAATGTATACACAAAGGAATTAATATTTTGTGGATTAAACGCACAAGAATGATGAGTCAGCAAAATCATGATCGTGATATCGTGCCATCATTTGATTAAATTTTCCCCTTACTATTGATTGTTGTATTTATACTGCTGTTGATCAAATTAATTTTCAGCATCTTTTTCTTTTAATGCAAATTCGGGGCAACAAAGAGAGAACAAGCTGGATAAAATAATTAGCTATTAAGAGTGCAAATGAACTGGGAATAGCTGGCTGGATGATGGTGTGGTTTAGAGCGTTTAAATAGATGCATCTTGTATGGGCATTTTATTGTTTGATCATGTCAGGTAATTACAGGTCTGGCAAACTACAGTATTTTTTTGACTTGTTCCTACTTCTACAACAATTCACAAGAACACACGTGTTTGTCGTCGTAAGGAATTGGTTGCCACTTCGTTCAATCTTCCATAGTCAAGATGATGATGGTGGTCTTCTCTGGGCTATAATGGCTAATGATGCCGATATAAGTATGAACATTATTGTGTATGTCGTGATAAGTCCTTTCCTTCTTCTTCTTCTTCTATCCTGACACGATGACAATCATTTCCTTTTAAGACTCAGTTCATTTTTGGACTACAACCAGGAACCAAAAACACTATGTTTTTTCTAGGATAATTTATCATTGATAAATTTACGTGTATTTGGGCTACATTTCTAACTAGATTGACTTTGACTAATGAACTACAGTAAAAAAGCGGTATATGGAATACTTGCACGCTATTAAGAAGAAAAGAATATTAAATTTGTTAATTGGGTGTGGTTGAAATGTGACCTTTCCTGAAAAAGATTTTAAAATGATTAGGATTAGAGATAAAAGGGAATAATGGAAAAATAAATTTCGTAGATTTAGGAAAATGTCACACTTTTTTAATTTGATTTGAAGTTTATTATGAGTGTCATTTCACGGAAATTTTAAAATACCAATTCGTAAACGAAATGCGAATCGTTCTGTATTTCTTGTTTAAATATATTTGGTTTTGTGGGCGAATGAAGCTGTTGCAGTAGAGCACAATATAATATCTGACAAAATCTTTGTTCCATTATTATTTATATTTAAACAAGTTATCAATAACTCGGACAAAAAAGTGTTATTTTTGTGCTGTCTCATCCCAATTAGTCTTTTCAATTTGCATGTATTATTCATATTTAAAAGTCAAATAGCCAATATCCAAATGAAAATATTAGAGTGCTGCAAGAAGAAGATTAGCAGGTATTTTTAAGTATTTTATGCAAATGACTGTATCTATTTACAGCGATTATCAAATTCATCAAAACTCAATTTTCTATATTTCCCTCTCTTCATGCAAATAATATTATTCTTCCTTGCCATATATATTTGATATATCATGCCCCTTATAAGGCATCTTAATCCCGATATCACAACACAACTTTATCATCAAATCATCATTATTCAAAACACTTGTTATCATTCCATCCCAAGACATTCCAATTGACAACGACCAGCAGACAACTGAGACAACAACAGCAAAAAATGCAGCAAGGCAAAAGAGTAGATGGCTGGAAGGATGGCTGCTCATTCAGCAATCCAAATTCAATTTTTAATTTATCATGTTTGAGATATTCCTTTCAGGTACCACATTTAAATGCGAACAACGTTTACTACCATTTTACCATAAAAAATTCAAACTATTTTTCGCTGCGCCTCTCCTCTACTCATTATGGCTACTCATCTCTTTTCCTCGCAAGCCTGTTTTTGACTGTCAAACCTTCTTCATTTTGAAGCGCTTACCTTACAAGCTACATAAAATGTATATAAACAACAATTGATATCCACCCATTGACATCCATACACAAATTTATTACATGCTATAATGAATTCGGTTATAATTTGAAAATTGTTGGAGAATACATAGACACGTACGTAGGTCTGTATAGATATAGATATTATGTGATGAACATAAATATATTATGGAAAACTTCTGTTATTCCAGCATACAACATTTTTTAAATGGCAATTTGGTTTTTACTGCGCCTCTGCAAATCTCGTGGGAAGTGCACGACTAAAGGATTCTCCATAAAAATATCCTTCACATGTTTAAAAATGCTTACGCAACCCAGCAAAAAAATCTTTCCAGAGAGTCTCTCAAGTAGATTGGTTTTGGTGATAAAACTTATGGATGCGCGGCTAAAGAGACATAATAACTTTGTATAAAACATATGACTTAACCCTTCCAATACAACTATAAATAATAGTTTGGCACTATTTTTTTGTCTGTTTGATTGAAACTTAATTTGAATTTGCATAGCGGCGCTTTTCTTAAAAATCTGATGAGAATTGAATCGACTTGTCGTGGTGAATAGTATTGAGGATTGGGTCGAAAGGGAATTTAATTAGGCACGTCTATATAGCGTCGTGCCTTCCGTGGCATTTGTTTTTCTCTACGTATCATCATCGCTACAAAAAGACCTCGCTTGTCTTTAAAGCACAAAAAAACATTTTCATCCATTCACCACAATTAATTCCAAAGTGAGTCTGATGAGTTATAGGAGTAATTTAGTAATGCGTCGTGAGGTAATAGAATAATTACGATAATTTTCCACTGCGTCACCCATGAAAAAGGGTAATTAAGATGGTTAGGGTTAGGTTAGATGCAATATATATTTTTTAAAGAAAAATTGAAAAGGTAATTGTTTATTTTTGTTTAAAAAAATAAGATGCATAAATAAATAAATAAATAAATAAGACGGCAGAGTTGGAAGTTGCGTGTTGTGAGAAGATGTGAAAACAAGTCATCTTATTGTGGATTGCGGTTAGCAAACACTACTACGGCAGCTAACAATTAAATCATTTAAGCATTGTTGGTTTGCTAAAAAGACGCGTCATTATTATTACTTTGCTGCCTTGCTGCTTTTCGTCAGACTCGACAAGAGTCATGATAAAAATTCATGAAGATAGCCACCCACAACTCACGTTTATCTTATTTTTTTGTCAGGATAAAAAAAAGTAACAAGAGCCAAGAAGAGTGGTTGTTGTAGTGGGCAAACTTGTAAAGCGAAGGTGAAGAAGGAGTTGAGTTGACTAGACATTCTGACATGCTCACTTTTCGGCATTTTGGACTGAAGGTGAACAAAATAGAAATGGATGGTTTTTTTGTATTTTGAAAACGGAAATTACATTGTACGCACAATCACAATCAGCTTGGGTGACAATAGAAAAAGGATAAAAGAGGATTCTTTATTTTCTTTCATTTTTTTATCCATACCAAACCCGTGGACAATAAATGTGACATAATTTATGTAGATACATAGATATATATGTATATACCTAAATTCTGCTGCTATATCACTCGTTGTATTTATGTGCATACAAACCCATTTGCAAAAAATGTTTATGAGTCATTATGCGGAAAAAATATTAATAATATAATTTAAAAATTCTTTGTTCATCCTCACTATTACAGTAATCAAGAGTTATTGGACAACCCTTTCTTGCCCTTTTATTCATTTATTACCAATTTTAAACATTTATCGGGCTTCCAAAAATCTCACCTACACAATACCGGGATACTTTGCCAAATCGCAACTGCGCTCTTACTTAATTATAATTAATGTTTTACTAATAATTTGTTTTGTTTATTTTACAGGTAAGAAATCGTCCTCTTCGTCCGTTGAAGTATCTTCAAATCGTAAGAATAAAATGCTAAAAGCTTTTGCTTCATTACTGTTCATAGATAAAAGACTGCTTTGCTGCTTCTTCTTAAGATTTTACATATCCGCTTAAAAATGCAAATTGTGTTCTGCTGTTTTTTGCTATCTGCTTTACTAAGATAAAGATACCTAGTCTGCTAAAAAGGTTAGGTGTCGCGTGATCTTCTCCACACTCTGCTGCATACATACTACATACATTGTAAGCAATTAAAATTATTTATGAGTACACTGCAGTTTATATACCACCAACAGTCACTCCCTTGCAAACTGAGAGACCACGACACACAAAATTCATTTAAATACTTTATATTTTTCTTCCTTCCACACCATTCATTCAACAGCTACAAAAATTGTATAATTCCTTGAGTCATCTCGTCATCATCCTTAAATGATTACGCGACCAGTGAGGATTACGTGTTTGAATGCAATTTCTTAAATGTTCAGAGCAGACAACCCTGAGTACTTGATTTATAAAACCAGAGAGAGCATTAAATAAATTCATAATTTTCAAAAAATGTGTCGGGGCTTAAAAATGAGTGTGCGCATTATCCACACAATCAGTTGACGCAGATTCCTTCTCACAAAGTCAATCAGTCAAAAAATAGCAATAACAATTATTGTTATCATTATAAAAGGATATTTTAGCCATCGACCGGGAACAATATTATTGGTATTGTTGCTCATCTTCATAATCATTTCAATATGCAAATAATTTTTTGTGTTGATCAGTTGCGTGGCTAAATAAGTTGCATAGGCAAAAGCAGGTAGGTCCACTACTGACCAATTGACTGGCAAGTGAGGATGATGCATAATGATAAATGATGATGATGAGATGATGTAAGAGGAGCTGAAAATCGAAGGTCAGACTCCACTCTCACTTACACATAGTCCACAATAACAGCTAACAAAAAGGTAAATATTATCATAATGGGTAATTATCCTTATTTTGCTATTTTGTATCGTTATTAATTTCGAGGCTATGCACACATATTAGCAAAGTAACACTCATCATCACAGAAGAGTAAGGTGAGGTAATAACTCTGAAAATCAATGTATTCAACATAATATCATTACTACCCTCATCATCATCTTTCAATGATGGATTTTTAGCAGACATCAGCAAAAATCTACATCCTACGATCTTTCAATGACTTGACTGGATCATGTGATCAACGTCTTTGTTATTTTTTAAGAGGCAAGGCTTTTCCCATCATAATAATCTGATGCATGATCATTTATCGCTCATCATCTTGTATCCAACTGCTCCTCCTGTCGTCCCCAATCCATACATGTAAATATTATACATATCATATGCACTCATTTTCAATAAAGCACTTTTCTATGGGTTACTCATTCTCTACACTTTTTTTTCCAACACAACAACTTTACTCAATATTATATTATAAATTATATTTCTACAGAGTGCTGAGTGAGAAAGGAAAGATGCAAAATGATACTCAAAGGTGGACAGGACAAAAAATCAACCCACTCAACAAAAAAGCGTGCTAAAAGTCCATGAAAACGCTCACATATTTTTCAAATGTTTTCACCATAAAATAAATGTAAAGCTGACTTGGCTAACTGTTACTCTCACCACCATATCATATCATTATGGGATTTTGCTTTTTATGACTTCCGGAATTTTGTGAAATATTGAAAATGACAATTGAAGTGAGTAGACTTTGCGGTAACTTGCCTGTGGTGGCGGAATATGGCGTGTGGAGAAGAGAGAGAGAGAGAGGCTTTCCATCTTTTCTCGAGATACAAAATTATTTGTTAGAAAAGTAAGTTGTGTCATGTGGAAGTAATGTGAAACACATTGTGTGTGTGTCTGAATGGCATAGTGGCCATTGTGTTTTTCGCAAGTGTGAGTAGTGAGCATTGGGCAAATGCTCATTTTTTCCAGCCATGTGCCATGTAAAAGAATGGAGTGAGTCAAGAAGAAGAAGGAGTAAGAGAATTTTGAACAAATCTGTCCTCGCCTCTTGCACGATTCTCCACTCCCCCACAATATACTCTGCTGAGGAAAGGCCAACTCTGAAATATTCGGAAATATATTAGATATCTTTTGTATCCTGTGTCGAGGGAAGAGAAGAGTTTTCAAGCCTCACTGACTATTATTATATTCTCGAGGCTGAGAACATTGAACAATACACCATAATATTTCACAAATTTTTTATAAGAATCAAAGCATTTTTTTCATTCATTCTTGGAATCTGACTAACAATACGTTGTATACTCCTCCTATAACTGCAGCCTCCAGCTTCCATTTCTGTTTTCCAATATTCCAGCAGAGCTCAAGCAATATTCTACAAACTATATATTTTCTCTCTTTTCACTTGAATAACTTTGCTTCTCTCCTTCAATCATAAAAGCTAGAAGCCATATAAGCACTCACACTTCCTTGTTATGCCTGAGTGTGTGTCTCCCAATCCCAACATACTCATGCGTATATCTCTAGACTGATTGGCAGTATGCATAGTAATGTGTGTGCTGCTACTACTGCAACTTATGTGATAGGGACTCTTGTGAAAAGAGAATAAAATATGAATGCATACAATGAAGACGATATTATGTGATGAGGATGATAACAAATTGAATTGAAATATTCATTTTCTCAATAGCTGGATAGAGACTCAATCAATCTCATTTTTTCCCTGCATCTTAACTTTTTTCTTCTTATTTCAAAAGGAATCTGAGAGAAAAGTAGATTTTCTCTTTTGCTATGCTCCTTATTTGGCTTGTCTATCCAGTTATGACGGGAAATGACATGATTATGATGATGAGGGAAAGAAGCATGTGGAGGAGGATCAGGGCGAGATGAGAATGCTTATTTTATTCAGGAAAAAAAATTGTTGCCTGGTTGCTGCTGATTTACTTGTTTTTGTGTAGGCAGCAACTTTGCACTGTGCTGTGTAGTGTCTAGCGAGTCACTCAATACGACATTCAATCTCTAAGGCTATTCTGGGTGAAAATGAATGGAGAGAAAGAGGATAATAATAATAATGATGAAAGATAGATACATGCATACGTGAGTATTGATTGATTTTAATGCTTGGAATATTATGGAAGATGAGATCCCTTCGGCTGTTTGCATTCAAGTATACCAAAATATGGAGAGAATTTTTTACACTTTTTTCTTATTTCCTTAAACCTGCTCCGGTGTTACACAGAGAGTAAGGCAAGGCAATAATGTGTGCGCCAACAAAACCTTATCTTTCTATCCAATCATCTGCAGAAGCAGTTGAGCAAACTAAAATAGATATTTTTTTTCTCTTCAGCTTAAATTGTGTTTTCGTGCCTAATCTCCCATCTTGTTCTAAAAACTAAAATGAGAAGAGAGCAAAAGCGTGATTCGATTCAAATGGATCTGATTATCAGCTGGAGAGAGTGAGAGGACAGGATGTCGATAAATTGATGCAGTAGAAACAGATTCTATACTAAATTTGAGTAAAAAGAAGTGAGGTCAATAGTTTTTGGCTTATGCAGATCTTATGATAAATATGCACTACAATCAAGAAATATAGTAAACGTGAGGGGCTGTGTAGTAAAAAAATGGAAAAGCATGCTTGTGTTTTTGAAAACAATATCTAAAAGACATGGTAGTATTCATTGTAGCACTTTGGTAGATGGTTTCCTGAATGATAGGATGCTGCAATATTATCTTGATGAAGATGATACTGAATCAGTCAAGCAGTCATTAACCCATTCAATCTCGTGTTATCGATGTCTGCCTGCGCACAACCCACCCATTTGCTATATACTTCATCACTCAACTCATCCACAATAATGATAATAATAATATGCCAAACAGTAGTTTTCCACGGAGTAAATTCCCTAGTCTTATTAGTTGCAATATAAAAAACCAACGGTGAATGGAGCACAAAATAAATCAGCTCACGAACGGACGGAGATGGGATGGTAGGAAGGAACACGTCCCACTTTGTACTAAAAAATAAGGTAAATTGAGTGGTTGAGTTGTTATGTCATAAATAATCATAATGGCAAAATGATTTTTTTGTGGTGAAGAAGGCTTGGCTATATTGACTCTTTTGTGTTGTATATTGACTTGACATAATGCAATTATGATATTAAGAAAAAACAAACAAAGAATTATAGTTAATGGGTTTGCATCTTGCTATCATTCTCATCAGAAAGATTTGAACATTGTTTGCGACGTGGTGTCGTCGACTTGAAAGTTTCTATTTACTTTACCACATCTCTCTTGAGTCTGTGTGGATTATACATTTTTCTGCACACTCAAACAAGTAAACAATATACCTCTATGAACACATACATATATATTTAGCTTGGCAATATCTCCATTCCTACAATATTATGTATTTATATTGCGGTTAAATTGCATCTTGTGATGTGGTATAAAATAGTAGGTGATATACACAGCACATAAAAACAGAGAGCAAACTATAAAATGATGTTGTTTCTTCCCAGAATAATATATTATTTTCTTTTTAAATTGGTGTGTCTCTGAGGAAGGATGTTGGATGTGTTTTCGTAGTGGCGTGTTGTGCCACATCCACTATAAATGTTGTCTGTTTCATGCAAATACAAAAGGGGCTCCCTTTGAAATATATTGCATGACTATTTTATGCCAAAAATTTATATGTATCTCTCTCTCTCTGCTCTCTACACACAAATTTTACTAGCAACGCCCACAATTTCCATGAAAGAAAGTAACAAGCAAATTGTGAATATGTACCAAAAACATTAAGCAAGAAAAGATGTGTGTGTGTAGGTGATATATAATGACAGGTAGATATGCAGGATGATCCTTTTTTGCAATTCCGGCTTGGAAATTGTAGGGCTCGGCTGTTTGTGTGGTGTGTAGGCACAAACTCGGCTATTGTAATCTCAGGTGTTCTCTTAATAATCCACCTTTGAGTCGACTTTAGTTTGAGTCTCTTGTTTTTTTAGACAGATAAAAAAGGAAGGAAGGAAGTGAAGTAGGTATTAGAACACGGAGGATCATGTTTTGAGAGAGAAGAGCTACAAAAAATAGTTGACTTTTGCAACAACTTTTTCTTTTTTTATTCCTATTAGCAAGTCTTTATAGCAAAGTATCTACCCAATATTAGATTAGATAGTGTACTACAGAATACATAAAAAGGAGGTAGGTACATAATGCAATACTTTTGTAATAATAACCGATGCGCAGTCTTCTTTTTTTCTGTAAAGGATGTGTGGGACTAGCAATGGTGTCCCAGCGGTCGTCGAAATTCCTATCAAGATTTTCCATTTTCCCCCCAAATAAAACTTTATATTGCTTTAGCATGCTTATCAGAGAGGTTTACATAAATTTCGCTATAAATTTCTTGTGTGTCAACCATAAATACACCCCTATCACTCATCCATCTTTCTCTCTGCTTGGCTCATCCATCCCATCAATTTTCCTTTTCCCCATTTTTTTTTCTGCCACCGAGCAAAAGTAAACTACTAAACCTATCGTTTATATATTATTATTATTATATTTTTTGCAAAGCAATAAGACAAAGCCGAAGAAGAAACTTAACTGACTTTGCAACTCCAAACCAAACAGACTTGTGATCTGCTTTTCTATCTAGGCCATATAGGCTACACGCGCAGACTAGTGGGAGTATCGAAAGAGGAGAGGAAGTAAAGATGTAAGAAAGGCATGCATAATAAAATACTTTTGAAGACTCTGCAACCTTTTTTTCTACTCCCATCTTTCTTTCGGTGTGTGTGTGTGTGCTTTTTCAAGTCAATCGTGGCATTCATCCATCTTTTTTTACTCTTCCACCTATATTTTTGGCGTAATATATTAGGGTCCCACTACAGAATCCCATACATTTATTTTCTCATGCGCACCATCCGAAACGGAAAGAGAGGAATAATTGATGGAATCCAAAGTTGAAAGAGAAAACAACAAAATAAATATAAGAAAAGTTGTAGTTTTTTTCCTATTTACTTTTTTTATGAGCGTGTGTGTGGAGTAAAATAGGCTGTTTTGTATGGGCAATTTGTTTCTTTCCCAAAAAGACGTAGATATGAAAACAAGAATTATTATGTAAAGAGATCACGTTTATTCCTCTACCCTCAACTACATAACAACAAAACATACACACAGCCAACAAAATTGTAAAATATATTATTTTGTATTTATGTTATTTGTATTCCAACTGCAAAGTTTTGCTATTTATTTTTCCCCCCAACAAACCTGATTTTTTATTCCAATGTAGTCTCAGCATCTAAAAAAGAAGCAGTGATGTATAAATAAATAGCTTACGTGACTTTAACTGCGGGAAAAGTTTGATGGGTAAAAAATGAACAAATTTGGATGATTAGAAGTGGAGGAATTATGTATAATCGGTCATATTATCGATTGAGCTGCTAAACGTCTTACATCAGAAAATTACACGCTGTTCGTTTGGTAGGGAAAAAGTACATGCTATATTTCTTCAATTCCTCTTTATATCCGTACCTGTGTTTTCGAATGAATTTCTTTTTTATGACTATGATGTGTTTTAGTGCACGGATCTGCTCTCCTTCATAATATATTTTGTATGGTAAGGTTATTAAGGCTGCATAAGACAAGCCCCTAAGCCAGAAAAGCCATATGGCACAAGTCCTTTGGAATTTTTGTGAATGGTAGATATGAACTGGTCTGTGATGGCCTGCGACACAAAATACAAATTTAGTTGATAATATAAGCATAACAATAGGATAATGTATAGAGTAATAAAGATAAGGTAATTGTTACAGTTATTGTTAAAGGTAAAGAGAGTGCCGTGCAGGTTCACTCTCCCATGGATTTTTTTTATTGAATCCTCTGCTTAAAAATGTTGGTAAGTAAAGTAAGCAGCAGTTGTAGAAATGGTAAAGTGGCGGAGGAGGATTTTTTAGGAGCAGTGGGGCACACATGTTTCTCTTCCACCAACTTCCTCTTCTTTTATTTGTCACACGTTGTGTTTTAAAGTGTGCATGTGAGTATATGGTTGTGTGGGATGAAAACTTTAAAAGCTTTGCCATGATCATCATGATCACACCATGCACGAATGGCTTCTTTCCTCTCAGCACATTGAAAACAGACAGCTGAGCAGGTTCCCTAGAAAGAAAAAAAACTCGTTTACTTCCTTCTTCTTCTTCTTCTTCTCCGTCTTTTACCCATTTTTTGCCATTTGTGCGGAACCACTTTTCCTCTTCTTGTTTCTTTTTTTGCCTGCCAAAGTGAACATAGCTGTATTGCTAAAGGATATATGGTGTGATGACCCAGTTTTTAACAATCTTTCCATGTCGCAGTTTCAAGTGTTTCTCTACACTCTCTTCTCTACATACAATACAATATACACCCATACATGATAATATTATGTAGGTAGTAAAAATGAAACCATTCCAGTAGTAGCAGCAGCAGCGGTATAAAAGCAAGAGTGGCAAAAAACAGGTTTTTTTTCTACCCAAGAAAAAAATATGTATATCTTTTTTCTTGTCTTGCGATATCCTTCTTCCTGTTCTCCTCCCAAACCTTTTTTACATTATTTTTTGTTGCAAAAAAACGTATGATATATACCGATAGTATAGCAATGTTGAGACTCGATTTTAAAAGCACAGCAGTTGTTGCCGGTGGTCGGTGGATTATTATTTTTTCTTGTTTTTTGTTTCGAAAGTTGAGAGAGGGAAAAAAACTTGAGAGTTGAGTGAGACGACGACGGAAAGCGAAACTGGCTCAAGCAAAAATCATTGATTGTTTTTTTAGGTGGATGAAATGATGATACATATGAGAAAATCCTCTTGGAATCGATCTGTTTAGCAAGTGTATGTAGTTGTGGTATTATTGTTGTACATCAAGCCGGTACCCTTACACATATATATTTATATTTACTCCGTCTCGCATCCAAGAGGCAGTGGTCTCCTTTCTGTTTGCAGCTTTATTACTATTGGACAAAATGTAATAATATAAGTTGTAAGTCTGTTTTTTTATTGACACAAGTGTAGTAGGTATTGTTGTTGTTGTCCTGCTGCCACACATATACACATACATAGCATAATATATTAGCAGTGCAAGATCGCATTTTTATTTCCTTACAGCTTCATGCTATAACGCTGCTACTGTTCAATGTGATGACTTGGCACTTGTATTTATAGCCCTCAAGGATAAAAACATTAACTTTTTTGTATGTTATGGGATCTTACGTGTGGACGTCAGGAGACAAGCTATAAGCCGTAAAGAAACGAACTTTTTTTTGCAACAATAGGAATTGTATTGAACAACAACAAAGTTAAGTTGCAAACAATCTTGCAAAAAAATGACGGTTAGTAGTTATAACGGTAGTTATAAAGTACCTATATACAGCTTCCTACTACACTGCTCCTGTTGGGATGATATGCGATGGAATGTAGTTCTACGATCACTTGGCTTTTTGATCTTGTGAGCTGTTTTATTGATCATTCCAACCCACCGTTGCGTCGTCATTGCAAAAGTAGCAGACAGAGTAGCGTCGTGGGACTTTTATCTCCTACTTTCCTTTTCTTATTGTCTGTAACAAGCGTAGGTATACATATGGATGCTCGCTAAGATGAAAAGGATGATGGGGTTTTGGAAAAGTCGGGCAAAAAGGCGGATGACAGGGGAAAAAAGAAAAGGAGATAAAAGCGGAGATGAAGGGGGAGGAGGAGGAAAGATATAGACAAGAGAGCCTTTCAATAATATTTAAAGACAAGCAAAGTATATGAGCAATGGTATGTGTCCTTTTTGCTCTCTTTTCTGCGAAAAATATAATGTAAAGAGCGGTAAGACGGAAGCGAGAAAAATGTGTGGAAGAATAAGAAAATGGGTTTGGGTGAGGAAATTTTTTTTTCTGAAGATGGATGGAAATTGTGGGTATTTATGTATCTCTTCACTTTTTCTTCTTCTCGGACCAAACTTTTCTTGTTCTTCTTTGGGACTTGTTATTATGATCAAAAGCATCAACAACATAAAAAGTAGGTAGCTACCAGCATTTCTTTCTCCTGCTGCCCATTTTTCCATTGTTATTCTTCTTCTGTGACATTACAACACGTACTTGTTCTCTTTCTTGTCACAAAAAAGAAGAAGAAAATGAAAGAAAAATTTCCTTTCTTTTGCACAAAAAAGTGGGAAACTAGACTAGGCCCAATTTTCTCCTCTGTCGCTACATTTTCTTTTTTTTCTGCTACTGCAAAAAAAAGTTTAACCCTTTGGCTTTTCCACATGGACATTAACATTTGTTCAGCTATTTTTTTGCATGTGACACATGAAGACTACGACTGTAATTATCGTCCTTTTTGTCAGCGTCTCTTACTTTTTATCATAATTCCTTTTCCTTTTTAAGAGAACAAGAAAGAGAGAGAGAGCGAGTCAAGTGAACAAAGTGAAATGAATAGAATGGAGAAGGAGGGGGCAAGATAGAGTCGCTTTCTAGCCTCCTGCTGAATATTTGCCCCGGTCCTGATGCGATTGTCGTAAAGAGTCATCATCAAAAGATAAATGAGACTGTTGGAAAAAATAAGATTCATTTTCGAAATAGGAATATCTACATATAAATACCTATGTACAAAATAAATGCGCCTCAAATTCTGGGCTTATTTTTTGTTTGTTTGGATTTTCTTTGTTTGCCATAAATAGTATTCATTTTCTGCTGGAGTGGAGTGGAGTCTACTCACTTGACTCTATACTTTTGGTTGGCAAAGAGGAAGAATATAATACTTTGTACATATATGGATGAGATGACATTTGAAATAGAAATAATAGTACTAAAAAATGAGGATGGCAACAAGAAAAGCAAAATATACGTAAGAATAAGCTTAGCTTTTTTCTTTCTTCTTTTTCAATTTGGTTTGTTGTGTCTTCCTAATTGGGCTTCAATGAGAATGCATATATTGTGAAGAGAGAGGAGAGATATAATAATAGGTAAATAATGGAAAATCAAGAATTGGACAATAAGTACATGTTCTTGGCAATGAGTTGAGTCGAGGAGGATGTGAGATGAGAAGAAGATGAAAAAAATGTGTGCATCCGACAGCCCGCAAAATCCCATCAGCAGATATTTTTTTGTGACAGTGACATACATTCTGTGATAAAGATGGACGCACATAGCACCAAGCAGTGATAAGGAAATGGTATAATAGCTAATTGTAAGTAAGTTAAGAAATGTGTGTGCATTTAAAAGTGGACTACGCCGCAGCAGCAGTCAAAGTGAAGTTGGAGAATGAGTGACAGAATGAATGTCGAAGAGAGATTTATGTCACGAGATAGATCCAAGTGGCGAGCCAGAGTCGCACTCTTGTCGTAATTCCTATTATATGAGTGCATGTTGTGGTAGTAGCGTGGCATATGGATATATATACATGCATATATCTACATATTATGAATATCCAAAAGAAACCAAGTTCATGTTCAATTTCGTCACATGTCATTACAATAAGGTATCTTTTAAGTATGTTTTGATTACAATTTATATTGCTAGTCGACAATAACAAAAAGGAGCACAGTCATAAAAAATATGATTCAAAGTTGTAAGTGGTGCAAGCCAAACTGCTGCCTTCGATCGATCCTGTTGATGTTTTTAACTGGACGACGCCCTTCGCTCATGTTCCTCACATGATCACCTATCTTTGCAAAAAAGAAATAAAGGTTAAGCCGTGAGCTTGTGTGACTCTCTAGTCCTACTCCTGTCCTCCTGTCAAAATCATAAAACTTATCAGTACACTTTTTATTGTTGTTTTTTGTTAGATTATTATATTATAGCTATATATTATGGTCTACCTGGTTCTCTGTATTCCTTCATTTGCAATTGCCCTCGAAAAAAATACATGGAGACTACCAGCGTAATAATAATAATGAATAAAAAACAGAGAGTGATCTCTCAGCAGTGCCAGTTTGTAATTTGTAGGTACGGATATGATTTCGTCATATAATTATCATACCACCATTTCTACTCATATTTTATCTCCTGTTTCATATAATGTCATCTTCGAGTCGTTAAGCGTGTATGTGTTTGCGTTCTCCTCTTAAATTTTATAGCTGCTGTTATTAGTTGGGATCATGCATTACATTTGGTTATACTTTTTGCTTGTCCTTTCATCAAATAGGAAATAAGAGAGAGAGACTATAGCTTTGTTAGATATTCTGTCTAATCTTTTGTTTCCCTTTTACGTTTAGACGGACAGACAGCGGACACTGTACGGCATGCTGAGATGAGAATAATATACTGTAGCAAAAACTAAATTTTTAATCTTATTTGCAAACTAAATTTTTTCTGTACATGCAACAAAATAAAATGCTACATCATATGCATCTTTATAGTATACATGTCGTGTTAAAATTCTTAACGAGAAGTTTTGGCACACACAAAAGTTATGGTGGATGAGATATTAGTTAGATTGTGTTGTACTCTCATAAATAAACTACATGATGAGCTTTAAGAAGGGGAAAAAATAAGGTGAGGTGTGATGGTGGTGTGGTCTATTTGTATTTCCTACGCGTCAGTGTAACAAAGAAGACAAAAAGTTAAATGTTCGTGCGTGTCGGAATTGAATTATTTAAGCTTACTTTTTTTATTATGCTTTTGAAAAAGGAGTAAAGTTCAGCTCAGTTCACGTAACAATGGCCAAAAGATGTGATGTTGTTTGGAGGAAGATAATAAAAAAAGAGTAGAAAGGACTTATGATGACAATAACGCATCTGGGAGGTGGCTCATATCATCATAATATACAGATACATATTTCATATATCTTATCATTTCTGTGGCCTGGTGTGTGGTGTGGCGGGTGGGTAAAAAATATTCTGCTTAGCTAATTTCCAGGAATGGCATTTTTTTTTATTTTCTTCCCATCACCATTTCTTTACCTTTTACATTAAATGTAACCTTGTACATTTATCCACTTTGAAGCAAAAGCTAAAAAAGAGTATTTAGGAAAGGGAACATAATAATAATATGTTAGATATGTAGCTTTGTTATTGTTGTAATAAAAGCTTAAAATATTTTGATGCCATATTTGTAAAGCAAAAGGCCTTCAAATGAGAAATGTGAGGAAATGTGAGGATGGATAAAAATTTCCTTAAAAAACATGGAAATTGTGTGCATCCATTTTCCCTTTTTAAAAGAGTAAAACATGATGCTTGTCATAAGAAAAGTGGTGTATAGCGTATACTATTATGTAGCATGAGTAAACCACCACAACTCTTCTGCTCTGGCAAAAAGGTGGGATACAACAGAAGAAAAAAAAGTTAGTTAAAGAGCATGTTTTACAAATAGAGGTGGTGTCATGTTAGAATGTCATGTAATTATGAGAGTGGTTACAGCTGTCCCATGAAATTCCTAAATTGGAAAGTTTTTTTCCTCTTCCCTTCCTTCATGTATTGAAACGTGCAAGGAAAAAGGCAAGGAACAAGAGTAGTTTTTTTTTATTTTTAGTTTTTTTGTCTGAAATGCTAAAAAGACGTGTGTCTGAATATAAAAGGAAGAACAAATGGGAAATGCGAGCAGAATAAAGAAAAGGTGTGTTTGAAATATTTTTGAAATATTCCCACAGGCAAAAGGATTTTATTGACTACTTTGCTGCTTTTGTGCTTTCTGTCTTGTCAATTTGTAAATTTCTGGCTTTGACTCGTGTGTTTTTGAACAAAGTTGATTGACAGCATACACCAAACCAACTGTAGAAAAACAAGTTGGCAGGATGCAGTACCGTGTACAGTGTATACACAACAGTCAATGGGAAAATTACTCTCTTTTCACATTTTCAGTTGATTTCTTTGAGCACGCGAGAAAATAAAAAGATTTTTAGTTTTATTTTATTATTTTTGTTGTTGAGAGGTGCATTTCATGTACTCCTGTGTATTATTGCTTATTTACCTGGGCACGTTCCTTTTAAAAGTTTGCTCAAGTCCCTTCCGGCGGGAATGCATGCCATTCTTCGTGAGGGCCCCAACTGTTTTATCACTTGTTTTACTTTATAATGCGTCATGGATAGATAGAATAATATGTGCCCATATAACAATAATGGGAAGTAAAATAGTAATTTGCTACATATCACGAACACCCAAAACTCAATTCAGCATCATCACAAAACAGCCATTCAAGCGTGTCTATATATTTCCTCCTGCTCAAAAAAATATATTGTTTTGCTTTCTGGTTTCTCGTAATGATCATTTTTTAAACGTGAGCTGGGTTTCAGTTGTGCTGGTGCTGATGTATCATGTGTTGTGGCATGTGCCACTTACTTTGAATGATGGTCTTCATAAAAATCCTGATGGGTTTCTCGGGATGATGATCATGATCATGTTGACCGACTGCATGAGTTGTGTGGAGATGAGAAATGATATTCATCACTATTTTCTTTTGTAGCTTGACGGTTGGATGATGATAATCCTCAAAATTTTCAGAAATAAAAATTATTATGCTTTTCCGATTGTATCAATTTTTTTTACTTTCTTAATGAGCTGATCAAGTGTACTCTGTTCTACTCACGTTAATACTGCTGCTGATGAGCATTTTTTGTGGCGAAAATAAAAAAATAAAAAAATAAATAGCTTGGTTGCATGTGTCACAACATTAGTAAAAGACTAATAAATCCTTTGACGTTTACATGTTCTCAGGTAATGAGCCTTAAAAAACTCCACCTGTGCACACACACATAAGCAATAAGCGGATGGAGCTTTCCATTTTTATGTGCTACCATGAATCTGTGTCAGCAAAAATAAAAAGTTGAGAATAAGTTGTATCACACCGCCACTATCACTTATCACTTTACGTTTTAGCTCGCTTTTGTTTTTAAATTGGGGGAAAGAAAATGGGAGAAAAAATTGGGAGAAGATGAAAAAGATAACCTGTCCCATTTTTGTTAAGCAATTTGTTACAAAGCTTTGCCTACATACAGGTACTGACGTCTCATAAAAGACACGAGCATGTTGGGCCTTGGCAAATCAAACACAAAAAACCGCAGACAACTAACAAAGATTTTTAGTATTCCTCAATCAGCCAAAAGATCAGAATTTCTCATTATTTTTCAAAAATTTTACAAAAAAATGCAAGCTGACAAGGAAGCCTGACAGAGAGAGGGAGATATACATTCTGCCTTGCGTCCATCCATTTTTGAGCGTCGTAATTTTGCTAGGGCATTTATGATGACGGTTATGGTTATGACGGTTAAAATGGCTTGTATATTG
>JAITYZ010002610.1:0-10827 GCA_027744595.1 Paronellides praefectus
TTAAGAAATAATGCTTCGCGCGTGCTCTCACTTTACCCCATCGTGAGTTTTTGGAAAAGTATGAGTGAGAAAAAAATGGTGGATCCAGGCGGAGGTTACCTAAATATTTAAATATGTTTTCTTCAAAATATATCTTTACACATTTATGTGAATACATTCACTGTATAACTCTTGGACGTGTATTGCATTATATACTTTAAATCTTATCAACGTCGTACGAAGCAGGAAATTAGTAAAGCAAGTGGTTTTGACGTATAATATGCAACCGCGATATTCCACCCACATCCTTTCTACGACAGAAAAAACTGCCTGTTGAGATAAAGTCTTCATTTAGAAACGCTCTCTTTGTCAAATTAGTTATATAATTTAAATTTTGTGGAAAGTAAAGGTTGCATTATAAACATTGATTTGAAAAGTCACTGAGCAAAATGTATTCCCTACGTGTAACGTGTTGGTGTTATATGGTGACATTTGTCATTTTCCCTGTGGGAACTATGGAAACATGTACAAATTTCACTAAACTCGCCTCTGTATATAAGTGTACTAACTTTACAGACACTCGACTTAATTGGAATGAGACCGTGACCCAGCCTTGTCGGAAAGAATCCATAGTAATTCCAGGTCAATTTACAAGCCAAGCGGCATATATTGCATCAAGAAATCTATCATCAGTGGATAACATCACACTTTTACTTCAAGAGAATCCTTCAACAGAGTTCATTTGTTTTGCTGACAAAGTAGAAGTGATATCATTGGATTGGAATCTGGAAAACCGTACCAAAATGCTAGAGCCCAGGCAGTTTAATGAAGTGAACCAGGTTTCTAATATGCGACATAATTATTCATATTTCACCAAGTCGGCACATTTTTATGACGCAACGAGTGGAACCTATTATCGCCCTAAAACGGACTACTGTGTAGAATCGTAAGTGCTAATTTAAAATATTTAAATTGTTATAATATTAATCAAGTTTTTAGCAGAGTAGATGGGCGGGTTTTTTCCGTTTGAAATTTATTCATTAGACGAGTTAAACGGCTAAACCCATCGAGCCTAAGGTTATATGGGTAATAATAATATAAAGGGTAAAGTGGGTTTTATTTGTGTATATGCATTTATACAGTGTCATTGAGTAAATACAAGCTCGGTAGTGTATTTATACGACTACACAAACAAAAACCTGGTTTTACCCATTAAAACCTCTGTAAACTGTTTTACCCAAGGGGATCGGGTTTTACGGCACATTAGTTTTTAAATATTTTTCCAATTTTAACTATAGAATTTCTGATAAAAAAATCAACCTTCAAGTTTGCAAAGTGGACAAGGATTGCGCCAACTCCATCGGGAGTAACACGCTATGCCTGCCAAAATGCTGCGCATTAGATGAAACTCTGTTTTTACCTTACATATCATGTGAACGCCTACCTGAAGATGATGATATCATTCCATCATTGGAACCTAGAATATACCAAAGCCCCCAAAGTCCACATGAAAAGGGGAATTTCAAACCAAGATTATTGTATCAAATGGCTCGGCTACCTTCAAGATGCGATACAGTGAATTTGAATGCAACCCACATTAGAACCTTCTTTAAGATGATAGAAGCTTATAGTGGCGTTGGACCAACCACGTTTAAAAGTGAAAACATCAAAATGATATTGCCACTGAATAGAGAAGAGGGGAATATTCGACTTGTCACATTTAACATTGCTAAACGAAAATGGGAATTGCTAACCGCTAAAAACTTTTGCGTAGACAGTTTATGGTCTGAGTCGATGGACAAGTTGGAGTACAAGGAAAATTTGGACAATTTTGTGGTAATATATTGTGATGATGACCAACCCACAAATAATGACGAAATGGAATTAAATATATGGTATGGGATTGCTATAATTGTGTTTGGTATCATTGGACTGCTCCTTGTCTTAATATTTATCCCCACTACTATTGTGGTATATGTCTCACTCTGGGACAAGCTAAATTTACACGGATTGACCATTTTAAGCTATGCTGGATCCATGCTCTTGGGAGTTTTTGTCATTGTTCCAGCCAGCTTATATCCTGTAATAGCGGATATGGAACTGACTGAAGCAAATAATGAACGAGACACGGTTTGCCATGTGCTTGGTAAACAAATCAAATAAATACAGTTCTTGTTAAATTCTTGGCAAATGTAATGCATTTCTTGTTACGGTTTTTATAGCAATTTTGTCGCACTATTCTGATTTGAGTATGGAAATGTGGCTCACTGTCATGAACTGTGACCTTTGGACCACCTTCTTTATCATTCGAGCTGTTGATAAGCAATTAAAAAACTGGAAACGTTTTGGAATATACTCGGCTGTTGGTTGGGGTTTACCTGCTTTACTGGTAACGGCATGTGTTATTTTAGATGAATTGTACAGGTANATAAACCCCCCATAAATACCAATTACTTTCCAGTAATATATTTGGCATTTTTTATATAAAATTGTAAAATATTTTCAAAGAGATCCAAGGACAGAAGTGCCTGTTCCAGATTACGGCAAGCGGGAATGCGACGTGTCTCCAGAGTTCCAAAGAGAATACGTTTTTGCGCCAAAAGCCTGTTTACTAGTAATCAATATTTTGCTGTGTTGCATGACCATGTGGATCATTATTAAGGTTAGACGAGAAACTTCACAGGCATTTAATAATGGAGACACTGCCGTAAATAAAAACGTTTACGGGTAGGTTTATACTTTGACCTTAATAGAGTGTTATTTTATAATTATGCTTAAAAGAAATGCTTAATAAGTTCGAATTGCATGCAAAGTTTTCTTTCGCAGCGTGAAACTATTTGTGAAGCTGTTTGTGCTGATGGGCGGACTCTACTTTTTTGACTTTGTCCAGTGGTTTTATTTCTACGAGCATTCTGAAACGGTGATGAGCGTCGCTTGGGATTTTCTTAGAGTCATTTGCAATGTACTATTGCTCTTCTATTTGTTTTGTTTAAACCCGAAAATCATTGGTCAAATTAGGGAAAAGTACCCTCGAGTTGCAGGTAACATATCGATTGAATGAAATTTGAGTCTTACGTAAAATCTGAAAATACTAATTCATTTATTGTTTTTTTCATTTTTCGTAGATAAACTTGATCCATTGCTCAAAAGATTTGGCTAGCAAAATATAGTGTTTGCTCAATAATTTTCCGTTGTGAAAACGCTATAAACTTTGTATAAAAATATTAAAAAATTCTCCACAAAATAATTAATTCATCTTTGCTCCTATATTTGGAATTGGGTTATCTCAATTATCTCTTTTTGTATTAAATTGAATGCAGAAGTGCTAATATTGAATATACATGTGATATGCTGTAGCAGTGTGCTTCGAACTTTATGGCCTATGTACAACTATACAGCCTTATAGGGGCCCATTCGCAATGAGAAGCAAGATCTCAAAAGCTCTTCGGAGATGATCCTTTGGATAAAAATAATAAACAATAAGCTTAAAACAACAACTAACAACCAAACTACTTTTACTTTAAAACTTGTTAGTTTTATTTAATTATTCTGAATCAGCATGTTTTAAAACATTTATTTACAAGGTTATAGGTGCTTATAAGTTTTATTGCTTTATTTAACACACTAGGCATTTTTATTCATAAGTTTGCAACTATCGTGTCACAATTATAAATAAACAACTCCAAAAAACATTTTCTTTCCAAAAAATCCAATTTATATTTCATTAGTTAGAGAACTGCACAGCGTATCTGCTGCTCTGATATCCTGTACATATTGTGAAACTAATCATAAGTGTGCACTCAGCACGAAGAAGAAAATCTAAATATTTTTGTCAAGTGAATCAAAAAAGCAATTTGTACATTCGTACGCCCACATCAAATAGTTCCATCAAGAACACAACACCAGATAACAAGCATCCACCAGCCAAAATCACAAAAACAGTTAAAATGTTACCTGTCATTGTAGGCGCTATTGCAACATGAGAGTTATTATTTGAAAAATTTGCATTGAACCTAAACTGACCTGCAATTGATGTGCTCCACCATTCAATTATCCCCGAACTAACGACGTTGTGTATCCTTTGAAGGATAACCGGTGGTTTTAAATAATTCAGATCAAACTCAATGTGTCCTTCGAAATATATTTCTTTACCGATATGCACCATACCGCTTTTAACCCCAATAATCTTCGCCATCCTATAACACTGATTTTCCGTGAGGACAAGCGCGATTTTTCTACATTTTTTAAAATCGGTAAATAGGTACTCTTTCTCCGTTTTCCCGTAATTTTCAGCGGATTTATACGCAAATTCTCTAAGTCTATAGAGAAAGTTATTCCGAGCTGTCTCCAAAAACAATCTTGTTGCAGTATTTACAAGCGCGGGAACATGATAATGAAATTTTGAAAAACGATGCAAATAATCCTCTGCAGAGACAATTTTAGGTTTGTAAGGATTATACCCCATATAGTAGGATATATCTGATTGAGCCACTTTATGAATATAAGCATGAACGGAATGGTTATCAAACGCCTTAATACTAATTTGATTAGAATTACTTGAATGATATAAAGCTGTTAAAGCATCTGAACTTAATGATGTACTGGTGTATATAGTAAAATTACTTTCGACCAACTGGATTATATAACTGTAGGACAAGAAGGTTCTAGGCTGGAACATTCTATAAACGTTGTCATTTTTGTAGGCATTGCTAATAACGAGTACACCTAAAGATGTACATGCTAAGGTTATCTTTAATTTAAGCGACAAACACCTATTTTCAAGTAGACTATCAGACTTTTCCAAAAGTAAACTTAGAAAGAGTAAGCAGTGCTTACTGAAAACATCTAGTCTATATGTACCAGGTTTTATAAAAAGTGGTAAAACTATGGCACAGATAATAACAGAGATGCAAATAAGGGACCAAGTGTATATATCAAAAATATCTATGAACGCCTTGAAATTTAAAACAACCGTTTTTGGACTGTCATCACAAGCAATAAACTTCAATCCATTACCTCTATTTCTAACCGGTAGCAAAACCCCGCTCGGAACACGATTGGTGTAATGAACCAAAGATACAGATAATTTCCGCATGTAATTTGCGTCAGGTTGATCTGCAATTATTTTTCCATTAACACAATGATGCTCGTGAGCTTGGTAGCTATAATTTTTCATGATTGATTGCCAAATGTGTGCGTGTGCCACTTTGTCCACGAACGTCAAATCCTTAATCAGATTCCATTTGTGCTTCGTTGAAATAATGTAATCTCTGCAGTTTATCATTTGCTTAATAAAATTTTCCGAAAACCCTTCCACGGCCGTGTGATGAGCTGTGGATATTTCCCACCGTAACATGGCTTTGGAGTCGGGAAATGCGCCATTATTTACGTGCCATAATGTCCCATATTGAAACCAATCTACGGTGTAATATTTGGGTGGATAGCATAAATAGCAAAACCGTTGAATTACCTCAAGAATCACTTTAGTTTGGAAATTTGTTTCATCTATTTCAGTATATATAAGATAAATGTCCGTGTATTTTAGAAACATTGTTATCTGGAAAGTCATCATGTCTCCAACCCTGTGTTGTGGCGAATCAAAACCCAACGTGTGTTTATTGAAAATCGAAATTTGGAAACCTGAAGTGCGTCGTGAAGGGAACACTGAGCATAAATCGGCACGAACATTTATATTGAGGTTCCGTATTGTTTTTACTTGAGCAGCAAATATTGATCCAAATATATGGACATGTACCAACGAATTCCAGGGTTTTACCTGTAAAATATAACTTGTGGAATTAATTTCAACGCAATAACCAGTTTTGAGCGGATTCGGGTATATGGTCGATAATATTGATGGTATCTCGAAAAACACCTTCTGTTTCCGTAGTTATCGTTCTTTGTTTCAATTGAAAAAGGCGACCAATCAATCCAAAGGGAGGGTTCCATAAATATATTTTTAACTGTCCATTTTGCGAAAATTCTTCTTATTATTACAGGAACTTGTTCTAATCCTTTTATGTCGACATCAAAAAAGTTATCCATAAGTAGAAATGAACGGTGAATTCTTAAAGGATTTAATACGAGATTCAGATCAATCACCGGTCGTCCAAGTCTTTGTTTCCATGCATTATATTCGTCTACTAATTGGTAATTTAAGGCATCTCGAACTCCAGTATATAAGAGACGTTCCTGATCATTTTCGTATATTTGGTCAACTTGATTCTCGTCTGCATGAGTCTTTTGAATACAAATAGTAAATTGTATTGAAATGAGAATTAAAAACCTAAAGAATGATCTTGTCATGTTTTAAACCAACTGAACCCCAAAAATAGTTAATTCTACAAAGTTAATTATTTTGTAGACAAAAACTTTTTTAAATTAAGATAATCTTTGTTTATGCTATTTGTTTTACTTTGATTTCACTTTGTATTTGTTTATTTAGACAAAGCAGCCTATTTTCTTATTCAACGTCGTGTTAAATTTAACAATGAGCTCAGACCTTATGATACCGCGTTTAAATGCAAAAAGAAAGCGACAAATGTGGGACTACAAATATACGTGGACTAACGATGATCAGGTACGTCCAAAAAGGATTCTTATTTTGCAATATTTTTAACACCGTATTTCCGCCATTAAAAGCTGAACCTCAAATTGTAGCCGCCCTCTATTAGAAGCCGGGATCTTTAACATTAGTAGAACAGTAAGAAAAACCTATTTTTCATATATAATCCGAGGCTACTTGTTGCGGAAATACGGTATTAATAATTGTCACATTTAGCTACCTCTTATCTAAAATCTAATAAAAATCTAAAAAACAACTTCAGCACACTTAGTAATTGTCTTTTTCAACTTTAAGTGGAGTGGTTTACCCCGTTTGCACATTAATTTCACAGTGATTACCGAAGCGATCGGTAACAAAGTACTTATACTACCATCCAAACGTAGTTACATGATTTTCCAAATATGTGTTAATTTTCATTGTGCTGCTAGCGGGATATAAACAAATGACGTCACTGGAAAAAGGCACTTTTTCGTACCACCCACCCATGTCATATTCTGTCATTTTACATTTGAACCCCCCACCTGCCGCCGTCATGTCACTCATAAAATAATAAAATAAAATTAACGTGTGTGAATAAAACCAACAACAATTTTTTCTACAGTATTCATAATTAACTGCTAAAATTCATAAAATATATTCATTAAATTTATTTAATGCTACATTTTTATTTATACATTTATGTGCTATATCAAATTTAATTAAAAATTCGGCTGGAACGTTGAGTAGGAAGTTTCTTTGCTTTAGGAGTTGAGAAGTTCTTTATAACACTTTGGTTTGCATGCGGTAGATTAGAGTGGGCTTTTTTGTAAGCAGAGTGCAAATCTCGAGAGTTTAAAATTTAGGCCAGTTTGATATTTTATAAATAAAATAATCAATTATGATAGAAATACTTTAATTCACATGTAAGAACATTTAGTTCAAATGGTAAACATTTTTTATTCTATTCTGAAGCAATTTATTCAACTATTTAGCCCTGCGACGTTTCTTATTTGCAAAGCTCTCTTTCATGTGTGTATGGAAGCGGTCATTTTTGTGAAAACTTTGTTCTATGCAATATAAGTGTAACGATGACGTCACTCTCGGTGAGATCCCCACACCGCCCTTGTCATTACTCGTCACTCCTTTTCAAACCCACTCCCCCACCCCTCCAAGTGATCTCATTGAAGAAATATTTCAAAATTAATAACCTACCACGCAAGTTTCACATTCCTGCTTTATCATTCATATACCACCATACATATTATCTTAGAAATAATTTACCGGTTTGATTAGACGACAGAAGCCCAGTTTTCCGTGAACTTAATAATTTCCATAAACCTGAACTACACGATTTTTGGACGCCGTACTTGTCCATCTCATTTTCGTGCATTTAGACTATAGACATAATACACCCTATTTTAATTTAAAAAAAAACTTTAAAAAAATTGCTATCAGTAAACGGCAGCCAAATTACTCAAACTTAACCAGCAATAGATGCGGGTATATATTTTATACTCTCTGCAAGACCTACTAACTCATCAATATTATACGTTATTTCTGTTGTATTCATTGTGTAGGTATTAGTTTTACGAGGAAGAAAGAATATTAACCGTTGTATAACAAATATGTATTGTGTATCGATTTCAAAAAATGTACATAGGTAAGACAAGTTAGTAAAGATATTTCATTCGGAAAGTTGCTTGCGATTCTGGCCATTTGTTTATTATTATTTTGTAGAATTTTAAACGATATTATTTTACTTTCGTTTTTATCACTTCTATCCTGATTTTATGAAAACAGATTGAAAACGATAAAAGATATATTTTCCAGATGTTGGTGTATATACATATGATATATTGGTAACTTTTACTGCTTGTAATAAATCATTAATTTTCATGCAAAATAATAAAATGTCAACGAACAAGACTAACAAAATAAACTTGTTCCATAAATAATAATTATTATTAAACAGTCGTTGTATTTATGTCAGAATGCAATGTTAAGTTTCCAACTCTCGTTTGATTCAAGCTTTAAAAAATCCACAAAGCTTTCAATTTCAAAGTTTGAAAATTTAACCACTCTGCTTCCTTTCCGCATTTTTACACTTTCATAAATTAGTTACAAAAAACTGGACTGGTTTTGGATTGTACTCAGCTCTTGGTTGGGGGTTGCCTGCATTATTGATAATTGCATTTGTTATTGTTGATGAGGTTTACAGTTATTTTGTTATATTAATTAGCTCATCAAAACTGCTTACAATTATCATGCTGGTTCATTATTTAGAAGTTTGTTGAATAATTGTTAAGAGACACAAGACCGGGAGTGGCAGTTCCGGACTATGCAATCGCGTTGCACGATCGCTGGGTGTCACGGGAGTTCCAAAGAAAGTATGTTTTTACTTCCAAGGCCTGTTTCCTGGCGATCAATATTTTGCTGTGTTGCATGACCATGTGGATATTTGTCAAGTTTTGCCGAGATATGTCACATTTGAATAATGGAGAGAATGTCAATAAAAACGTCAATGGGTAGGTTATATGTTTACCATAATCAGTTATCATTACGTCCATACATTTCCTTTGTTGTACAAATGCCTATATATTTCGAATGCATGATGTGCTCTTTTCTGTTTCACAGCCCAAAGTTATTTGTGAAACTGTTTGTGTTGATGGGAGGACTCTACTTTTTTGACTTTGTCGAGTGGTTCTTTTTCTATGACTATTCTGACTCGCTGTCTTGTTGCTTCGAGCCTATTGAGATTGATTGCAATGTAGTATTGCTTTTCTACTTGTTGTGTTTAAATCCAAAAGTCATTAGCCAAATCAGGGAAAAGTACCCTCGTGTGGCGGGTAGGATGATATTTATACGAAAATGATCTGTAGTGTTGCTTTTAGCTTTTGAATAAATAATTGATGATAACTATTTTTAAATATGAATTTTTTGATAAGCTTCTTCCATTTTTCAAAAGATTTGAGTAGATAATCGACATAATATTTGGAAACAAGTGAAGAATCAACCGTTTTTTTGTTTTAAATTTGTTTAAAAGTTCCGTTTGTCATTTGTAGGAAAAACGTTTACAATAACACAAAGTATTATGAATGAATAAGCATGCTTTCAATGTAAACAGTAAAATAGACTTTGCTTCAACCTGCAGTTCCAGAGCTGCGGTCTGTGTAAATAATGTTTGTATTTATTCGAAATACATGACTATAAGCATACGTCTTCAAAAATAAACCTTTTAATTTGTCATTTAATGGCCCTGTTCCGATTACAATTGGCTGATGATATTCACATCAGATAACCACACAACGTTGCTTGAGCAAAGTGAAAAAACTGCTCCAGTTATATTTTTGTTGTCTGGATGCAACACGGATATTTTTTTTGTTCAACGGAATTGTAAGTCTTCCCATGTCTACATGGCAAAACTACCATTCTACTTTTAATAAAAAGCTTGTTTTATTAAGTAGCGTAAGCTGCTTTATAATTTTGTATTTTCTGTATGTCTGTCTGTAACTTCGGAAGGAGTTAGACGATTATTTTGAAATTTGATAAGCAGGTCCCTTTGGTCATGTGGAACTTCTTTTTCTACCAAATTTCGGAAGCTGCTTACGCCACTTCGGTACTCCGGTTGTTCCGGTTTAATATCGCATACACTTGTTGAGTTGGCATTTGTTCCTAGGCATGGAACAAAGGACTAAAACCCTTTTCATAGCTTGTTACAAGCAGAACTTCAGCTGCTGTTAAAGTGGTTTGACTGGTTGTTAGTGTTGTACGGATGAAAATCTGATTATGACTGGATCGCCGAAAAAGAATGCACAATGTAGTAAGGACAGGAGTATACCTACATAATGTAGCGTACATTATGTACTTGACAAGTACTACTTTTCCAGCACCACAAAAACAACAGCTGCTCTTTTTTTGTTATTATTGTTGAAAAGTATGTGTGTCAGTTAAATTGTGTTGGAAAAGTTTTCTTCACACACATTCAACATTTTTATAAATAGGTTAACATGTTTTAGCATCTTTTTATTGTTCCAGGCAAAAAACACAAATGATTTGTTCATTATCAGTTTTGTGGTGATCAGAAAAATGGATAACAAGTTAAAACGTTGCGTTTTTTGTACACATACAATAATAAATGAACATGATTTATTGTCATCGTCGTCATCCTCTCAAATTGGTAGTGAAGCTAAAGAGGAGAAAGAAGCTAAAGAAATTAGCCAGTTTTTAAATATAGTGGATAGATATTTTTCAGGGGTCCCTACAAACAACTTGGGAATCTCCAGTGAGATTGGGAAATTGATTTC
>JAITYZ010002611.1:0-11900 GCA_027744595.1 Paronellides praefectus
GTTTCGACTTTGATTGCATCCTCGTTCGTGAAAAAATACATAAGTTTGTATCAAAGTCGTTTTTAAAGCAGGGTCCATGTGTTCAATATATTTTTCATTTCATTTATTAAAATTTGTGCACAGATTGTTGCTGCCGCCGCCGAAAAAAAGTTGAAATTGTTGCTGAAGAACATATTTTACTATTTTACTTTACTTCATACGAGGCAAGAGGCAGATTTTTACAAAGTTTAACGGTTTACCAAAATGTTGCACAGTTTCTCTTTTCTACCCACGCACCCCTACTCTCCGTTTTTTAATTGTTGGCCCTAGAAACTATAGGGGTTCTCTTTCAGTATTTGTTCCGTGGCAGAATTTGAGGCCATGGTGGTTTCTGTGGACTACAATTAAAAAACGGAGAGTAGACCTTCATTTCGCGTTTTGTACCAAAAAAATTGTATTTAGCGACCTTGTGCGTCCTTCATGCATGCCTACCAACTATTTGAGCACTTTACAATGCAAAGTTTGCATACCAAAGTTACATGGAACAATGTAATTTACTACCTTTATTGAATTGACCGTTTCTTAGAAAATTAAGGTTGTTAGATAGATTCTAGACAAAAATAGGTTTGTCAGATTGTTATTACATAAATTCATGCATTTATAATTTCCTATGCTATCTTACATTTCAACGAAAGGCTTACATAATTTACAATCTACTTTCTCATTAAAGAAGATAATATTCACCGACGTCGTAACGTAATTTATAGTAATGAGTAACGAAATAACCATACGAGGATGTATACTTACGTATGAGTATGTATGATAGTATATGTAACCAGAAGTTTGAACAAAAATATTCCACTTGAATTCCTTGAAATTTACATTCTGCATCAATCTTAAATGATTTTCTGACGAATGGAAATGAAGTTTCACTTATTTCAGCGAAGTAAAAGTATAGGTATATACCAATTATATATATTATTTATGCAACCATAATTTTTTAAACAATTTTATTCTATATCGTATATCCCATTTATTAAGTAGTCGCAGAAGGATAATTTATGATTTCGCTCCGTTTATCTGTACGACCGCATGTCGCGCGATATATTTCAAAAACCGTAAGGAGTTATACGAGCTGTAAATGAAAACATGCAGGGTTGTTTAAACTGTAAAACGAAAATTATATCGGGTTTTCTTCAACCCTTTTCCCCCAGGGGATAAAAAGTAAAATGCACAGATGGGATGGGACTAAAAAGCTGAAAATTGGTATATGGAAGTACGTTTACATGCTGAACGTGAACATGGTATCGATTTATCTCCACTATACTCACGGACTCACCTCTCGCCGTATAAATATAAACAGGAGTGAAGAGTTATAGTGGAAAGTTCTTGGGTGGATTAAGAGGCCCTGCGCTACTTTTTAACACCACAATGCAATGTTCTGGTTTCTTTAGTGGCTTATGGTGCGATATATTTGACATTCCATTATGTCATATATAAACTCTGAGTAATTTTAATCAGTCATATTTCATATGAAAAGGAAATGAGCGGGTAAATAAATACGGCTGAACTCTATCTAACATAATAACTATATTTGGCAGGTACCAAAAAACGTATTGTCCTTGAATAAAAGTTAAATAACTTTTTGGACTCTATTGATTTATATAATATAAACTTTAGTTCATGATTACCTCCTCTGTTATCTTGGTACCATTCCGAATAGTCCGAAGAAGTCGTTGCATATATGTACACATAGATATGGATACTACGTGCGAAATATCATCTTTCCTATTGTAGCGGAATATAGTAATATATATATACGGTTTGAAAATAATCACCATTTAATTTAAAAAGAAGTTTTATAAATGCGAAAATAAAAGTGCTACGAGGATAATGCATCAATGTTAACAAAACCTAGCTAACCATCATTGTAAATTTAATTGTAACAAGCTTTATTGAGATGTTGATAGGTAATCATAATGTCTTTTACTGAGATATTCGTCAATAGCAATCTACTTTATAAGAAAATTTCAACGGCAATTTGTATCATCAAAGGCGAGAAATTAGTTGTTCCTCAATCTCCTCCAAAGAATTTTTTATACGACTTTGCAAATTAGATGTGTGAATAAAAAGTTTCGTGAGTTTTCTGTATGGTTTATGTAATATCCGCCACAGTTTAATTGTCGTATGTTTAAAGTTGCCCCAGGTTTGCTTAACCCCGTCTCTCATGAAGCTATAAAACTGTGGAATCAACAATGTGGAGTTTGTATACTATATCAGTTAAACAAAATTAAAGGATAGTGCGAGTGTACTGGACTGTACTGGATAATATCATAAACTGGAGAAGCTTAACATGATACGCAAAATAAACCTGCACACAAACGGGGACGGAGTACGAACGACGACGTGTCTTATTCCATTCGTTTGATTAATTTTTGTTATTCAACTGTGATCATGATGATGGGATTATTGGAACCATACATGTCGATGAGTATATATGAGACTTCTAAAAACATTTATTTTAGTTATCCTTGTGGTTTGCATTTAAACGAATTACCCAACACTAGTAGAGGTATGTTCCATTGAATACTATCTGGAACATGCAAAATACTTTGTGGTAAATTACCACTGGTAATGTGGTAATTTGGTAATAGTAAATTGTTGAGCGCAGAACGACGTAGCAGACAATTAGCATATATCGGGGATGTGCTAACCGACATTGGACACATTTATAGTTATTCAATTCACTCTTAATTATAGTTCATTAAAAGATGGTAGCATGAATTGTGAGCTTTAACGTGAAAATAAATGAATACAGAATTAATCAAACCGAGGAGAACAAATGGAAAGAAAAATGCACAAAGATTTTATTAAACAGGAATGTCAAGCGTTACTGCTTTATCATGTCTTTTGGTCTGTACGTCCGTCTGCACCTGATATCATTTAAACGGCTTGGCGATCGTCTTCAAACAAACGTAGCGGGCAGGGTATGAATATGGCCGACTGATATAACTTTTCAACAGTTACACGCCATCGACTGGATTGACGTTTTGACGAATATTACATTGTTCATGCTGCGATCTTAAACCCCAAGGTGACATTGACCACGAGGAGTTCATATAAACCAATGAATGTTTAACATTTTATTGCTTTACATTGATACTTCGCTTAAACAGTTTATTTAATTTTGTTATATATAGCTACCCAAAAGTTTTGGTGTGATTTCCTCCCAATCCCTCCCTTCGTGCAATCATATGATGGTCAATTTTATTTTGTAGAAAATCTTGTTGTCCTCCTCAGTTGTACTGTTTTATCTGAATCTGTGCATTTATCATTGTACCCGAGCTATTTGAGTTTGTTTTAAAAGATTTGCTACATGGTATATTATGGTGATTGATCGAAACGATTTAAGGTTGGGCCGTATATCAATACCAATATCATGTTCCTTCTTTTTGCTGTAATGACCACCATGAGGAACCATATTGCATTTTATTGTATCTTGGTCATCAACTTGAAGATTGAAGATGTTCAGCGCAAAAAGAGCAGAGTCAACAGTCAAGCGATATATATACCTATATATACATAGGTATTTACATACATGTCTGCTTAGCTGAATTTAGTAGTTTAGTCAAAACTTGAAACCGTGCTGTTGACTAAAAACTCCACATTACGTGCACGCTACTGTTTCTTTTAGAAGTTTTCAGCGAAGAGCTTACAATTGTAATACAAAGAAGTAAAACGTGTAATAAATGTGCTTGCATGATGCTGATGCGATGTACAATAAAAATTGGGGATGAGTGCTTTATGTACTGCTGCCTGGCTCTCCTTTTACGTCTACTTGCAAGAGGTGCTAGAAAAAAAATAGTTGACTTGGACTATGGGTACATGCTCATAATAATGTTTCATGGGTACATATTTACATACCTAAAAATTCTTGTATTTTTTTTCTTATTATTATTGGCTAGCCATTTTTCTGCATTTCATTTGTTCCTAGTTACTGCCATATACACATGTTGATAATGTTTCTCTGTTGGCATTGTTAGGAACAACAGGCAGATTACTTGGTTTTGTAAACTTGCGGCGGCTCACTCACATCTTTTTCTTTGGCAATAATAATAATGTCGTGCGTATATGCTTATTCCGTGTTTTTGTTGTTGTTGCTGCTGAAATGAATGTTTTCGCCTCATCAGCATCTCTAAATCTCTATATTCCTCTTCTGGTTTTTATAATGCTTCTAAATGGTGACACATAAACGTACACATTTATTTTCTATATGGACATGAAGAGAAGAGACTGGCGGCTGAGGTATTAAGTAACAAGTAACTGACTTCACAAGTGAAGACACAAACAACTGGCAAGTGGCAAGTGCATCTCGTCTCTTTACTTCATCATCATCATCATCATCATCATCGTCTTCAGCAGCCACAGCAGCAGCACTAACTAACTACATTTTGCCATCTTTGTATGGAGGAATGTTGTACATGCATATTGCTGGCAATGGGGATTGAAAAAAAGGGTATGACTATTTGACTCGCATGACTGTCGTGGTTGCTGGTATTCAGCGTGAAGGCAGACATCATACATGGCATTATGGCGTTTTTTTGCCAATTCTAGGCTTTTTTGTCAAAGATTCATACTACGTGGCTGAATAGGTAGGTATATAATGTAGTAATGTTTATTACGTGATGATGATAATGATGACGGTGACGGTGATGCTGATGCTTATGGTACGGTTTAAAAAGCGAAGTTTCAGTGCATTTTATACAAGCGATTGTTGATACACTTTGTGCTGGCTTCATAATAATTGTGAGATAATCCGTGGGCAACAGAGACCCAATTCCACACACTGCATTGCATGCAGCACTGATGAATATATCATACACTGTTCTGTTCGCCATAAACCCAACAAAAGTTGTTTTCTTCTTGGTTTACCAAAATATAATATACATGGACTAAAAAAAACTTTATTATAAGCACACCTTTATAATCAATTGCATTTTTGCTTTAGGTTACATTAATTTGGTGAGGATAGAAATGTCTGTAAAAGTTGTTAAATAAACATGGGATGTAACTGTGAGTGAGATAAATATGTTTCGGAATTTTGTAATTTGCACATTTTTTGGCATACATACCACATGGACATTTTTTTTTGTTGCACATTGTTGTATGTATTTGCAATTAATATTGTTGTATTTGTGCTCCACATTGCCGCATTAGTGTATTCTGTGTTCTTCTGTATTTGTGTTTTTGATCAAGAAGACGCACATGACTGCGTGCGAAAAATATCAAGTAAGGGATTGCTACTCGCGTGTAAATAATTTAACCAAACCACATGAGTAACATTTTGGTTAACTCTTTAATAATCATTATTACATTGATTTTAGCTCTCATTCCATCTACTAGTTCAAACGTTCCTCTGATACGTATGTATATATATATATCACTCTCGCACTGACATAGGTGTCCATCCATATACAAAAATTAAATTCCTATTGCTGTTGTAGGTATGNATATATATCACTCTCGCACTGACATAGGTGTCCATCCATATACAAAAATTAAATTCCTATTGCTGTTGTAGGTATGGTTGGAGTATTATTTTTCTTCATCGCCAGATTCATTATATCGAATCTCTCTTCGTCTTTTATTATTATTATTGATATGACATTGATTATTTAACCACCTAATCCAGAAAAAAATAGCCGAAAGCGTACAGACATTTCGACTATGAGACCAACTGGAAGCGCCGTGACTGGTGCTGGTGGTGTGGCAACTATGTGAATACGTGAACGTCAATAGTGGCCTGTATTTACGTGGACATGAGTGGTAGTTTTTCAAAAGATTATAATATACAGATATAATCTAATTCTATACCATCTGCATTATGTGTGCTGCTCTAAGACTGGATTGGCACTATTATTGGCGAAAAAACATAGATATGGCAAAAAAAACCTTCACAATAAGTTAGTATGCAAAATGAACGTACCTATAATATAAGTATTTCCAGTTTTGTTGTGTATGTATGGTGTATAATATAATGTGTGTTGAACACACACACACTTATAAATATATATATACATATATGCATAAATATAATATGTATAATCCTATCATAATGAAGTTCTTGTGGTGGTGGGAGAACGAGTTCATGATTTTTTTCCCTCGACTTACGTGTGTGTCTTTCGTATATTTTTAAAACTTATCTTTCAAACATAGTCAAGTGGTGCACCAAAAAAAGCAACCAATATGACAGAAATTGTATATTTGATCTGAGTCAAAGGGGAAATTGAGCGACAGTAGAAAGACGGCAACCGGTCAGTTAAAGACAACTGTTGCTACGTAGACACAAATCAAAGCTATAGTTAAAAGTTTTATCTATTTTCTTCCAGATTAACCCCTTCTTTGAAAAATAATCTTATACCATATCGTTTTACCATACCATTAAATAGCAAGTTTTATATTCATAGGATTTCCCTTAATTTGTCACGGGACAGGAAGGATTTTTTTAGTCCAAACATAATAACACATTAATACCTGATTTGCATATTTGCTCAGCAAATACGATTGTTATTGGGAATCTGTTGATATAAATCACTTTCGTGGATTGAATATATCTGTTATAGATGACGTATTATGTTTCAGCCAATTTGTGTTTATGACGTTGGTGTACATCTGCATTGAAATAAATCTGGTGTCGTTCCTGCTAAATATTTTTGAGTTCATGTCGAATGGTGTTTGTTTGTTTTTTTGTTCAAGTGATTCTTTCAAATTAACTGTTTTAATTTTAAAGCTGATCTTTTAATTTGTAGTTGAAGTAAATTTAATTTATCAAAAAGTGTGCGTAAATTCACGGGAAGTAAATTTAACTGTGACTTTGAATTTTGATCCGTCAAATATATATCGTGTGACCCTGAGCAGCAGCATAATTGACCAATATAATAGAACTTTAGACTTTGATGTCTCCATTAAACAAACAAAGCAATCCGTACATCACACCTTGAGTAGTTTCCTTGCTTGTTTTGTGTTTGTAATTGTAACTTCCCGTTAGCATTCCTGAAAACGCATATATCGATACTGTAATTGAAAGTGTGGAAAGTGGCAACAAAGTAATAACATTACACGCTTATATGAGATGTGCGACAGGCACGCATGCCAAACTCCATGCAACTTGATGAAAAATTGAGTTCTCTGTAGCATAAAAAACGGAGTCAAACAATAAACACTTTTTCTATGTCTGACAGAACGGAACAAGGTTGTGGTTCTATACTATTTTTCCAACTTGCGATTCAAATTTAATTCCCTTAGTTTCACTAATTTTTGGAATTCATGAATAATTAAACATTAAACTTTTGTCAATAATAAGATTGGCTTCGTTATGCAGTTTATGTAATTGTGAACGAATTTTTTATAACGATAGGGAAGGGAAAATTAATGGGGTTTCGTATAAATTTTTCTAGGATCACGACATTAAGGGCGAGCTTGTCAATTCCAAAGTGACCATTGCTGACCCACCAACAATCCTGGATAGCAACCTGATGGTACTTCACGCTAATAACAAGGTAAACTTATTTTGTAAATTTTATACCAAGGTTTTTTTACATAATTTAATTGGCGCTTAAATCTCATATAATTATAATAAATGAGTTTTAAATATTGGAAATTCAGATGTATTGTATACCATAAAACTGAAAAACCATATTTTTAAATATCATGACAACTAAACAAAACATTTTTTTTTAAATCCAAACCAACGACCTAATTAATGCTTGCTAGTTCCATTGTCAAAATGTGACCATTCGTTTCAGTTTCATTTCCTGGTCGTTATCATTCTTCATTTGAAGTAAAGTAAAAAGTGGAACTAAGCTAATATAAACATGCATAGAAATTGAAATGGAGACATATAGATCTTAAGTAGCTGTGATGCGCAATAGTTCAACTCTTATCATTTGACTGATTGCAAGTCTTGAATTTTGTGATTTAAGGAGGCTGCTTGGCATGCCTGCTGTGCTTTCATCAAATAAATTTATTTTGTGAAATTGAAGTAATTACATGGTATGGTTCATAAATATCTGATGGGGATCAGTAGCCAGCGTGGCAACACGTGAAATGTAGAGAGTAATAAGGAGGCACAAAGAAAAAAAAATCATGTTCCGCAAAGTTTCATCTGTCTATCCGCTTGACGATAATTAATTGCCTTGTCTTCCGATTCAAATTGATTTTGACGGAGAAACATGTTTCTGCACACATACATATAATACCCATAATATATGAAATTGAATCAGTTATAGAACGCGATTATATTTTTTCCGTTTATATTTCAAACACATGAAATTACGTTTGCCTCAAAATTTGAGGCTCAAATCACACAAAAGTTGATTCTGTTTACAGCTCCCCTTGTGGACAATTTATGAGTTATTCTGATATTCAACATAGATTTCAATACTAACAATAGAAATCCGAATGGCTTGCTATATAGTTATTTTTAGCTGCGCAGTGTTTGATGGTCCGTTTGATTAATTTGAAGACAAGCGATAAAATTTAGCACGACAAGCAAATAGCAAATTAGTTGGAGCAGTTCTAGTGGATAAATATACACCTGTTATACTCTCCGATGATGCTACCATATCCTATCAAATTACATAATTGTATAATGGAAGTAGAGTTTATATACTCATGTCGGCACTCGGCGGCACGCATAAAACCATCAAACTACCTTATTTTTGTCAGGATTCCATATTTAAGAAAAAAGTATTCATTATTGCAAACGCAAGCTTGTTTTTAAAAATTTCGTAACATGTTCACATGTTTTCAGTTAGTAATTAATTTACACATCTGGAAATCAAAGCTGGATATTTACACACATATATAAACGAAAGGATGCATTCTTTATAACCCCAGCGCCCAGCATGATTTACAATTTTTTTCAAGGATATGAAGGTCTTGCCCTTGATGTAATGCGATAATTATACGATTAAATTTACATTAGCAGAAAAACACATAAAATATACGGTCGTGAAGTTTTTGATCTTGTTGTCGTATCCTTCCAATTCCATGCACCCAGATCTACTCTACCAGTTAGTTAGTTTTTTGTATAGTGACTAGTGGTAACATGTTCATGACGAGATGGAGATTACTTCAGAATTGCCACGCAGAATTACTTCAGAATGTATCTACCAACATCTGTACAAAAATCAAATGCGTAAAAAAAGACATGAGAAATGAAAATGTGAATATTCTTGACTCAATGTACATAAACAAGTCACTTTTTTTACTTTCGTTAAATTTTATTAAGGTGATAATGTTTATTATATATATTTTATTTCTTTTCATGTTCAAATGATTTTAGCAAACTAATTAAAACGCAGCACTAATAATTCCTACGTCATAAGCATTATTTTGCTACCGAGTGGATAATTATGCTGAAATTATCAAAATTATTCGGCATCCAAGAGGATTTTTTTTGCTCATGTAAAACAATTTTGTTTACCCCCCAAAAGATGGAATATCCTCACTATAAATATTTTCTTCCTTAACTAAATGTATACACACACACTTACAGTGCAGTCCTAAAGTCCTTAAGTTGCTCTTTGTATTCCTACTGCACAACAACATTCAACCCCCGAGCATATCACGCAGTTGCTGTCTTCAGTTTTGCAAGATATCACATCAAAACCATAATATTATGAAATGACGCGGGTTGTGATAACTGCTTTCTTGTAGCATAAGGTAAAAAAATATGATTCATAGCAATACTTTCAAGGTGGTCCTTCATAATAAATCACATGCTTGCTGCTAAATTAGGATTCGCTCTACTTTATAGAAAAATGCCTAATAAAAGGTTTTCTTAATTTATACGTGGCCAGTATGGAAAAACATACATGTACATAATAATATATTACATTCATATATTGTTTTTATGATTCCATCCATCCATATACCTGTTTGTGATCTTTCTAATCGTTTGGACTCACAATAGCCGACTGTCAATTTGATAGGGATAGTCACTAATACCGTTTGCAAATAATAAGCTTTAAAAACGTGTGTGAGCTACTAACACATTATTATATACACACACAATCATTGTCAGTTTGCCAGTGGCGATTGAAAAGCAGAGAATGTATCTTTAAAATATTACTTATAATCCAATTCGACTAAACCTCCGTCGCGTCGTCACCTAGGAGGCAAGAAAATGAACAATAATGTATTAAACGTTGAGTATAATAGGATAGGAATATTGATAATCAAATGTGTATTTTTTATATGAGGGGCGTGTTCATTTTTTTCCTTAAAACAAAGTGGCAACACTCGAGGCTTTGTGTAAAGTTTAATATTTACTAGTTTCATAAGTTTTCTCACCAGAAAAGTATAAATCATCAATGATCGTATAGACAGTTATGATTTCTTACATTTTGGCCATATACCATGATTATCTACTGAATTGACCAACCATTATATAAGTGTAATGGATAATTCAATATTACCGTTGTTCTGAGAAAGTAATGCCATTATCGCATTATTAAAAAAGCAATAGGACTAATAGGAGGCTGTACCTGCAAAAAAAACAAAAAAAAAACAAAATGAAAAACAGTATAATACGTACAACGAGCAATGATGATGCTATTTTCACTTAGTTTCATGCGGCTTTAAAGCCAATTTTGCATTTCTATGATAGAAATTCTATTATCTGAAATATAAAAAGAGTGGAAAATTGCCATTGTCGAACTGTAAATACAATAACATAGTAACCACCTTAAAAGATATTATATTTAGATGCATAATGTTTTTGAATGAGTTCAATAAAATGATATGTTCATTCAAGCAAACAAACAGCGAATTTTCTCCTGATCTTCTCAGGTAGGTATACAGATGTGTGGATACGAGTTTTTTTACGCAATTGCTCATGCCACATGATTGCCAGTTCAATGTTCGTCTTGTGTTTCCTTAGCAAAATATGAATTGAAAAAGACGAATCTGGCTGTAGGGTGGATTGGGTGGATTCCATACTTGGAGGGTGGGGCTGCATCGATCATCATATTATCTTCTTGAGTTTTCTTAGTTGCTTTTGTATTCTTTTCCAGTCGTCATATTATTGCGTTACCATAGTAAGAAGGTTGATATGACTTTTTGACTGTTATTCTCTCTCTCTCTCTCTCTCTCATGAAACTTTGGTTTTAGTTTTCAAGTACCTTCTGCTGTTGTTCATACAGTGTGTGCAGCATATATGCGCATCAATGCACAACAAAGTAACGTATTTGCTATTACTTTCATCATCTTGAAAATCGAAAATGGTTAGATAATGATGATGACATGGACATGTAAGAAGAAGCAAAAAAAACTGGCTGGTAATGCCTTGTGTGTGCAGTGCTATTAAAGTACATTTATCAATGTGCTTGCCATATTACATACTTCTTTCTATGGAGAGGATGACTGCCTATGGTCATCTACCTTACCACTTTATACTTATTATCGCAAATAGATTATTATTTTGTCTTAAACATCATCACAGAAAAGAAAGTATAGGCATCAAATGAACAAAAAATCCGATTGATGCGAGGATGACTAATTTAAAAGCTAGTCTTTTTCTGGAGTACAAATTAATATTCTGCACTGAGTTATCAAGCTACCGGATGAGTAACGCTAAAAGTTAAATGTTTTGAAGTCTTTAAAACGAGGATTTAAGTCCGACAAGAACAGGTGTGCCCTTGTATACATGGTAATATATTCGTAGCTTCAATCATTCAGATGAAGCGTGCGAGCTATTGACTCTCAAATCTCGCTCAAGCTTTACTGAGGAGAATTGAACCGAACTGAATTTAAAATGGAAATCATCTACTTGTTTATCTTGTGGCAAAATGCAAATGGGATTTTACGTTATACGTTATTATTTAAATACAATAACCTTGTATATATGTATCTTTGTT